>JABEEO010000305.1:0-64379 GCA_013364945.1 Fusarium tupiense
CGTCGCGTGGGATAGAAGATGTGTAAAAGAGACGGTGACGATGATGGACGGCACGAAAAACCATGGAGAGGGGCCTGGGAAGGCTAAGGGGATAGTCTAGAACCCTTGTCTCTGCAATTAAAACGAGACATTCCAATGCGACGTCCATGCTTTGCTGTGTTGTGCTGTGCTGTACAGTACCAGTAGTCTACAGTAGGTTCAGGCACCCTGGGGCTGCCACACTCAATTGTCGCCCGTGTTTCCTTGACATCTCTGGGCGCTTCTTGGCTGCCGACTTGGCAATCTCTTGTCACTCTTGGCGATATGTATGCATTTTGGAGTCGCAACACATTCAGATCACGTTGCATTCGTTTTAGATATCGTGATGCTTCATGCGGCGTGGACCAATCTACTGGTAAACCTGCCCTGTCAGCGACCAGCAATCCTTCTAGCATTTTACAATCTGACCACCATACCAACACGGAAGACAAAAATACAACCAACCTGACCTTCTTATCAAGGACATGGTCCCAGAGCTCGCCACGGCCTTTTGTTGGGTCCAGCGCCACGCCCGTTCCAGATAGCACTGGAGCTCTACAGATAGGGATAGCCGACTGGCTCACTTCTATTGGGCTGGCGTCCCCGAACAGTGGTCACTTGCAGGGGGGGGAACAGTCTTTTCTCCAACGAACTTTAAACGAGTAGAGCTTCAGCTCCTCTTTACCCCAGAGTCTCTCCAAACATGAACTTGACAGGCTGGTCATGCGATGGGGCCCTTGGTGCGTGCAAAGGAGCATTAGCCCTTTCAGGTCTAGAGCAAAGTTCTGACCCGTGTACCATATCTGCCGCCAAAGCTCTTGTTACGTCGCAGAAACGGTCATAGCTAGCGCGCTATGGTACCACTTTGCTTCCTCTGGTGCGGGCGGTTGTTCTAGAACAGTTCCTTAGGATCACCACCGTAACCTTGGACAGCAAATCACGACCCGTCTACGTTATCACTATCGCTGATAGCTCCAAATCTTGGGCCCCGCAACAACCACCAACGGGTGCCCGACCTACCGCTTTAGGAAGGTATCTACATAACCCGCAGATAAGCTGGTGCCGGGCTTCCGGATGCCAATGAATCTCGCTGACTTATCCTACACGAACAGCAAGCAGCACGCAAAAACTTGGGGTTTTCCTCGCCAGGGGCCGAATAAAGTATTGAAGTCTATTGAAGACACGAATCCCCCTCTCTGAGACTTTCTCCGAGTATAAGCGGCGCCAAATGACCCCATGTGACCATGTCCAGCTTTGGTGGTTAACCCCATGTTGCTTAGTGTCACAGCCTTGACCACCCAATTTATCGTTCGGGATCATGACGACGACGATGAGAGGCGCGGCCTTCCCGTGATGAATCCACCTAGATTGCCGTTGGTATCCATCAGCGATTGCGAACCTAGATATGAACGATGGATCGTGCGATGATAGTGATTTATATCTTTTTTTGCCCCGTTCTGAAGATAGCAGAGTTGATTACAGTCATCGAAACCAAATCCCGCAAGCTTTGTCGTAAGATGATTGAGTCGTCAACTGGCCAGGTGTCGAAATAGAGTATGCCTTCAATTGAACTAGATCACCACTCATGCAAGCCAGTGGCGCCAGAACACCGCGGATCTCACAGCAACCGACTGCTGTTTGTGGCAAGTCAATCTGTCGAGCTTGAACTTGGAGTAGGTAACCCTTGTAGCTCTTCCCCCCAACCGAGGGTGGCGTATTTGGGGATTGCGAGCTTCTAGCTCTTCTCAGAACCCCCAAATGATTGGTTCCACCATGATCTGCAATCTTCCAAAGCTTATACCCAGACTTGCTTCGGCCAACCAGCGACGCAACAGTGCACATAGTCTTGTACAGCAGCCAGGTAGTGAATATGACAGGCGACGGGTTCCTCGGGCTAGTTCCTAGTCAGTCTTACCTCGGATCTGACCTTCCCTTTTGTACATAAATCGACATGGGTGACAAAAGTTCCTCGCATGCTGGTGGTGCCCGGCTGCAGTGCTTATTTTCATAGACTCTACTCTGTATGGCATGGAGGACGATCATCCCCTGCTGTACTACTGTGAAACCAGCAGTGTTCTAGAATTCCTCAATCCTTCCATCATCATTAAGGTTTACGCTCATGCATACACGATTTGCTGTCACGATCGATGTGTCATGAAATACCTTAGTTGCCGTCTACCCGTTGTGGAAGAAATGAGATCTGAGGGATTAACTGAATAGATACACTATCTACTTAGTTATGTCTCTCTGCCTGAAGGTTTTAGCGCCTTTTTACATAAAAGATACGAAAGAGAAGGTGATTAACGAGATTGTCCGGGGTCGAAGTCACGCAATAGGACACCAACAGTACCCCTGCCAAGACAACATAGGGCACAGCATAGTGATTTCGACGACCAATACGAGGGAGCACGTGCCAGCTTGATACTGCATGTGATAGCTTGCAACTAGTGAGTAGAGTCACTGGTGACTGTCGTATTGATGCAGACAATGAAATCGCTCATCTCGATCAATGTCAAGTTTACACTCTACTCCTATCTCAAGACAAGTTACCAGTACTAGAACCCTTCTTGATTTCCTCCCTCCAAGCACTCCTCTCCACCTCCGACACACCAGGTCCCTTGTAAACACTGCCATAAAGTCCAGTAGCCCAACTCTTCCCATCAGCAGCTGCCTGGCTCTCTGTAGTCTGAGACTTTAAATACTTCTTGGACGTAAAGTGTCTCCTGTACCATTTTCCGTATGTTAGAAGGTAGTAGAGTCGGAAACACAAGAATGCAAACTTGTCGTTCTCTAGGTCTTCAGGGTAGTTGGCGCCTAGATCCACTGCAGCCGCAATTCCGGACATGACGGCGACTTCGTGAGCGTTGACGAGAGTCCAAGACGCTGCGAAGCGAGTGTGATTCTTGGCGTTGAGAAACATCATCCACGGAATGACAAATAGGTAGTGAGTGTAGCCGTGGCAAAGCTGATGCCACCAGTCCTTCCGGATGATCTTGTCCTCGGCAATCTCATTATCAGTCCAGAGCTTGCTGTCCCGATCCTTGTTGAGATAAATAGTCTGGAAGACATGTTGTTCAAAGGGAACCTTTTCAGGGAATTGACTCTGGTAATTCGTGCAGTCGAAGCACATTTCCAGCTTGGACTTATCCTCGGGATACATCTTGATGTAGTACATGGGTCGATACTCTGTCTTTGCAAACGCCAGACGATCCGATTGGTCAGTGCCATTGATGTTCGCAACAGCCAAGTCATCGCGGTAAAAGTTCTCGTAATGCTTCTTCATGTAATCGGAATCATTGTGAGTGATGGTGATATCGTCGCTGAATTTTGCTGAGCCCAAGACCTTCTTTTCTTTCCATGTGGCTGTCTTGCCGAGTACCTTCTTTGCCGTGTCGGCGAGACAGCAGAGTACAATTTCGTCGTATTTTTCCTCGCCCACGGGAGCATCGGGATCTCCGCCGTTGGGGTTATGGTGATCGGGCATCGGAGTCCTCGGCTTGAGCTTTACAACAACGCCATTCTTGTTTCGCTGAACAATCTCGGTCAATTCTGTTGAAAGTCGGACAGTGACTCCGCGAGAGACGAGGTCCTTCCTCCAAGTCTCGTAGAACTCTGAGAACTTGGGGAAAACAATCATGGGGGGTTTGTTGCTGATAACTGTGTTTCTGTCGGATGGATACCACATTCCATAAGTTGGCGAGGTACACAGTCTCTCAAACATAATTGCAGGAACTTCAGGTGTAGCATTGCCAGTGCCGAGGAACAACGCCGTCATAGGCAGAGCAATAGTGTTGGTGAACTCCTCAGAGAACAAGAAGAGCTTGAAGACAAGCTTTAGCGGAAGCAAGGCGAAGAAAATCTCAAACCAGCGCATGAACTTGAGAACAGTCGTCAGGCGACGAACTTCCTTCTCATGACGAACCAGAAGTTGAGTTGGAAATACATTGTTCCAGAAGGTCTCATCTTTGCCAAAGGAAACATGCAGGTTGCAAGGGTCTGCATGATAGCCCTGCCTCGAGAACATAGTGACGGTATGATGGAAGATGTAAGATCCTCCTTGGACGCCTTGGTTGCACCAGGAGGCTCCATGCCGTTCCTTGTCAATGGGAATGGAGAATGCTTGACCGCCGCAGTAGTCAACTGCGTCAATCAAAGTCACGTCGAATTTATCTGGATGCTCTGATAAATGGTAAGCTGTAGACATGCTGTTTTTGTCAGTATCTTTCAGAATTCTGAGTTGGCCTTGACTTACCCAGCTGCACCGGCACCTACAACCAGCACCTTCTTCCGCCCATCCCTACTTTTATCTCCGTTCTGAGCCATTAGTCCTGCGCCGTCGTGCTCAATATCAGTATTGAACGGTTCCTGAGACATAGATGATAAGATCAATCATTAACAAAATTATCTCAAGTCTTTAACAGACCAGGAGTTTCTTGCAAGGAGAAATTGATATTAATGCATGATACAATTCGAGTCATGACGGGCTTGACTTTGGTGCTGACGTCAATGACTCTGGTGGGCCATTAGCAGCCTCGTGCGGAAGCCTTGCTTGGCTGGTTGCACCGATTTGAGCTTAGAGTAAGGTTAGTATAGATCTTGTCTCCACGCTGATCTCTGGAGACACGGATTCTTCGATCTGGTGGGGAAGATCGATCTCGGTGACTAATGAAATCGAATGCGTTTATCCAGTTCGTGTCGCGTGCGCGACGCGTTGACCAGAACGCGCTGTAGGCTGTATGAATATGCGTATATTCCTCGTAGGATGCTAATTGCTTTATTGTCAAAATGAGAAAGTCTCCTAAGGCTCTTGACTTACTACTCATGTTGGACATGTCACGCGTGCCATTACAGCAAGCTTGTAATGCTTATATAGTAACCCAGGAAACCGAATTGCATGCCGTCCCGCATTCCACCAAAGCGCGATTAAAGTGCATCCATACCTTGAACTATTTTTAATACATGGTAAGAGTCTTTTATGTGCTAAAGTCTAGAGCAAAGGTTCTATATAGCTAGAATAATAACTACTCTGCGGATCAAGCTATAATAATAGTTGTGAATTCTATTTTTTAAAGCTTGTCTGTCGTTATTGGCTTGGTTATTATTATCTTGCCATGTTTTTAAAGGATATAAAACGTATGTCTAGATTCTAGTAGAGTTACTGTTCTGGTTACGTTCAATTGCGTGCCTTCTTTTCAACATCGTATCGAAGTACGCAAAGACCAGGATGTAAATTGTTCAAGCAGCATGCCGGTTTCAAGCCACTACGTATTCCTTTAAATTAAACATAAATACGCCAATTCGCTCACAGCATTATGCTTTATCCAATCGAGCGGTACCTAATAATTCCATTCAATGCTTCTTAATATGGACATCCACCTGATACTGATAATATCGTTACCTACCCTTGAGTCAGAGCCTTGACCGAGAAATTTGTGAGTCATTACATATACGTCTCGCGAGCGGATCTAAACCGGAAACAATTCACCGATTACCAGATTAGGTTTCGTACCGTTCGCCCCGTGATAGCCTAAATTGCTACCTTTTGTCTAACGCGAGACAAACAAAGGATAAAGCCGGGTTTAGATGATGACTGCATGACTGAGGAGAAGCTCCGGACCAATCAGAAGCTTCAGAGCATCACCTCATCAGTACAAAATGACATCAACGATACTGATTGTAGGCCAATGATGGCTTGATTGGAGTTGTACTTGTGTGACATGAGATTGCAGATCCCTCGAACAGATAGCGATGGCGATATTCTCGTACTGTTTATCTTCGCATTCCATTACCACCGTCGGTTGCTGAAACGCGGCGTTACGCAAATACAACCCTTGATCACGGAAACCTGCAGCATGCCCTCAGAAGAAATGTCCAAAGTAGACGGCGACACTCTCCCCTCATCGCAGGTCGAAAACGCACAGGGCTACAGTTCCCGCAACCCCCTCCTCCACAACCTCGACGGCCTAACCCTCTACGAGAAGAAATGCGTCCTCATCAACCGCGAGATCGACGCCCAGGGAATGGGCAAATACCAGTGGTACATCTGGGGTCTCTGCGGCTTCGGATATCTGCTTGATCTGCTCTGGGCCCAGGCTTTTGGTCTCGTGCTTGGACCGCTGAAGCAGGAGCTGGGCTTTGGGAATGACGAGTCGGGGAATATCTCTACGAGCTTTAATGCTGGGCTTACGGCGGGGGCGTTTGTTTGGGGCTTTTTGGCGGATATTATTGGTATGATGCTCTTGGATCGTTCGCCGTAGCAGGTCCTCTACCTGGAATTCCTTTCCTTTTGCTGAGATGTTGTCTGACACTTGGTAGGTCGTCGCTGGGCATTCAACTTGACATGTCTCATTTCGTCGATATTCGGACTTTGTCTTGGTGCATCTAATAATTACACGACTTTTCTCGTGTTGACAGCGTTTGTCGGCTTTGGCGTTGGTGGAAATATTCCCATCGACACGACAATTACTCTCGAGTTCATTCCCCAGGTATGTCAACCAGGCTCGCCAAAGACACTTAACTAATCTTGTCAGAACAAACGCTTTCTATTGGCCTGTCTATCCGTCTTCCAACCCATTGGAGTCGTCCTCTGCAGTGCCATCGCCTTTGGCTTCATCCCCGTCTACGCATGTTCTCCCAACTTCTCCGAGCCTGATCCTCTAGTATCATGCAACAATGCCGAGACAGGGGAAAGGTGCTGTTCCCGCGGTGACAACATGGGATGGCGGTACCTTCTCTTCACAATTGGCGGCATCACTCTCGCTGTCTTTATCCTTCGCTTCTTCGTGTTTAACTTCCGCGAGACTCCAAAATATCTCATCTACCGCGGTCGCGACAGCCAGGCGATTGAGACGCTTCAGCATATGGCCCAGGTGAACAAGAAGCAGTGTGGACTCACTCTTGAACTATTTGAGTCACTTCAGGCAGACGATAGCTCTCTTGGAAGTGGTAATAGTGCAACTCCTGCTTTGGGAGCTGGAACAAAGCAGCTCAACATGGCGTGGTCTCAAAAGGCTAAGCTTGAGCTGTCGAGATACAAGATGCTGTTTTCTAGTCCCAAGATGACTCGTCTTACAGTTCTTGTATGGTTGACGTATATCATGGATTACTGGGGATTTACTGTTGCAGGTGAGTGAAGCGTGAAGGTGATTGAACATTTCTAACATTTCTAGGCTTCTACTTGCCAAGTATCCTCGCTCTAAAGAACGGCGCCGCATCCGTAAGTCTCAAATCGACTTACGCTGCCTACATCTACACGTATGCGCCCGGCATCGTTGGAGTACTCCTCGGCGCAACTCTCTACCGCATCCCAGCCATTGGCCGTAAGTGGACAATGGTACTGTCAGCTGCACTGATGGGCATCTCCATCATCCTCTTCTCAACAGTCGACACGCGTGCCAAGAACGAAGGTCTCTTCACCATGGAGTACTTCTTCCAGTCCATGTTCAATGCTGTACTTTACGGCTGGACCCCTGAAGCCTTCCCTGCGCCTATCCGTGGCACGGCTTGCGGTATTGCAGGATTTTGGGGTCGATTGTTTGGCATTGTGAGTCCGTTGATTGCACAGCATCTGTATGGGCGTACGGGAGAAAATGGACAGGGCGATGTCAACAGTGTGCTGTATCTTGCTGGTGGTGTTATGCTGGGTTGTGTTATTACAACAGCTCTGTTACCTAACGACATGATGGAAAGCAAGGATGAGAGGTCGTAAGGACTTGGCCTCTGGCATTGCTTCTATTCTGCTGAACTTGAATCATCTTTATAGCAAATATCAAATGGTCTTTGCCTTCATAGAATCATCCCGTCAATCAAAGGCACTCTCCATGAGAGTACTGGCTAAGGTACAAATTCAGCTAACCAGGGTTCTGGCCAATTTGAAAACGCTCAAAATTCTGTTATTCTATTGCATTTATGTACTTGATTGTATTTAATTCCAGTTTCCCTTTTAATCCTCGCTCTGGTAGAACTGAGGAAGCTTAAACAGCTTCTTAGCGTTATCCTTTCCAATCTTTCTCTTATCGACATCATTAATAGCCAGACCATCATACCACGTGCAAGCATCCGAGAAGTTCTCGAAAGGATAATCGATAGAGAACAGAATGCGATCAGCTCCAACCTCTCCAAGACAGAACTGAAGTGTTGATGTAGAGAAGTGTCCACTGGTGGTGATCCACAAGTTGCGGGCAAAGTATTCTCGGATCGTCAACTTGCAAGACAGACCAAGAGGCTTCTTGATATCCTCGAACCAATGGTTGATTCGCCACATGTCGAAAGGAATATGCTCGCCGAGATGGCCGAGAACGATCTGGAGCTTGGGATGTCTGTCAAAGACACCGTTGGTGACCATACCCAGGGCGTGGAGGCTGACACCTTGGGCGAAGCTCAGAGGAGGACCAATGAGCCAGCTGCGCTTGGCCCAGAGCTTCTCGTGGATGGAGCCTGTGGGGTTGCGGGGGTGGAGATAGAAGGGCACATCCAACTCTGTAACTGTTGACCAGAAGACATCCCACTCAGGGCCGTCGTAAAAGACCATGTCGTCTCCATCAGCACCAGCTCGTTGGGTGTCGTTGACAAGGGCACCCTTGAAGCCATACTTGGTGACAACTCTTCGGAGCTCCTCAGCAGCTTCCTTGGGATCGTGCATAGAGAGAGTGCTGAAGATGTTAGTGAAGTTCATGAATATGTGACATATGACTTACGCAAAAGCACCGAGACGGTCAGGGTGAGCCTTGATGGCATCGGCGATATAATCGTTGACCTCAACAGCTAGAGCCTGAGCCTCCTTGGGATCCCAGACATCTTGCACACCGGGTGCAGTGTATGAAAGGATTGTGTAGCCAACACCATGCTCGTTCATGTACTTGATGCGCTGGTCTGTGATATCGTTGATCTCGGCAGCGTGCTTATCAGGGTCGATGGCAAAGAGACCAGCCCACCACCGTGTTCGCTCCTTGTGACGGGGGAGAGCGAAAGCTTCCTCAAGAGCAACCTTGCCGAGCATGATGAATGTGATTTTTGTGAAAGGGAGGAAGAAGATGTGAGAGGGTGAATTGATGATGAGTATATTTTGTATCTGGAGTTGAACATGGACATATATATTCAACTCGATAACTATAAACTGATACAATACCACCATAGAGACCGCATTACCCCATTCCGGATAATGCACCCGCCTACGTACAGTAAATTCCGTTGATTCCGTTTGGACGAGCGGATAATGCACCGTCAATGCTAAACCTGAAGAGGAACGGCATTTGCCCGCGGTCCGATCAGTCTGCGGGGTAAGATCGTCACTCACTGATTACAGTGGGAGCGCTCACTAAGGAAGATCCGAAGTCCACTATCGGAAGTCGGAAGCAGGGTCACGGAGCGACACGTTACTGAGATAAACTGCTACGCACAAGCTTTGAAGACAACGCAATTCAGAATCATCACAAGATCATTCAACGAAACATCAGAATGGAACAGTCGTATTCTGTGCAGAGTCCCTCGGATCAGTCGGTTCAACCGCACGTTATCCAGTTCCTCCAGGCCTTTTATGCCGTTTCCGACACTCCCGGGGAGACCGACAAATATGTAGACATGTTTGCAAAGGACGCGACGTTTGTCCTCGCATCAAAGAAGGCTTCAGGCCACGCAGGTAAGTCTTCCGTCAGGAATACAGGCATCAATTGACGATGTAGAAATCACCACGTTGAGACAAGGCATGTGGGAGGCTGTTGCGTCGCGGAAGCACACTCTCAACAAGGTGTACCCGTTTGGCGCTGGTTCAGACGAGGTCATGCTCCATGGTTCAGTGGCTTTGCAGCTGAAGAATGGCGGCTCGGCAGAGATTGAGTGGGCTGCGAGGGCCGAGCTGGAGAAGACGGCTGCGGACGGGAAGTATCGGCTCAAGTTTTACCAGGTGTATTTGGTGAGGACCTCGCTGCGGATGGGAGATGTAATGCTAACGATTGATAGGATACTGGAGCTGCCGCTGCATACAAGAAATAGACTCATAGATATAAAATATTCCTCAATCATTATGGACAGTTAGTGCGAGTATTTGAGTGATGTGATGCCCTGGTAAGCTGCTAGAGCAGGAATGTCGTATCAGAATCTGGATATTGCAATGGGAAGCATCAAATCAGGACGTCTTCATCTCCTCAAATTAATCAAGTATATATCTGATCTGAAGAGCACTGTCCCTGGTACTTGTGCACAGTAGAATACCTCGGCGAGTTCGGCGGCAAGAGGAGCTTAATGCTGCGTGAGTATTCCCCGATCCTGGAGCCAGTCTGTCTTGGGGACGGATGAAGGAATGTGAATCTTGGTCCATATGAAATAATTCGCTATTACTATTTCATCACTTGACCTGACCATTTTCTCGATATTGTACCAATTCAAGTAAAACGAGCCCGAGTTGAACCTCCTGTTCAACGTCGGAGAAGACTAACATCTTGCTTGGCCTATTAAATTGTTCGATCACGATATCATAGTCTGCAAGGTTAGCAAGATCGACAGTACCTTGGATTCAATGCCATTTATACAGTGTCTAGTGATGCGAGTGAACGTCAAAGAGATGAAGAGGTTGGATAATGGCTCAAGAGGTCAGGCTGTCCGTTGGCAACCTGCACATATTTCTTCGGAACAGATATGCAACTAATGGACGGGTACCTGACATCAGACAGCCAGTCAGTTTCTGGACTAGCCCCCGCTGCTGTCAGTGCTGGACTTGAGATAGACTTGCAGATCACAGCCGTTACAAACCCCTGGATTTTGCCGGATACAGGAAGAGTCCAGACGCTTGGAGGCAAGGCGATCCGGCGGGGACATCCACTAACATGGTCCAAGGCTCGACCAGGGGCTCTTGATAGGTTCGTAGACCGGGGTAATGGCGTGAACTAGCTATAGACTCGATCTTCCTGCAGAGGTGGAGATATGAGGTGTAAGGCAATGAAGGGAACAGGCTAATATACCAATTTAACATTTTGAAAACCGACTATGACAAAGCTAAGATATAAAATGTCCCCAACTCCTCTTTTCCCATTTATGCACCGATAATGACACCGTTAGGTAGCTCAAGACCCAGAGGCAGACCGCTGAGGAAGCCACCAGCGTACTTCTCTCCTTGTGCCTTTGCCAACTTCTCCTCGATATCCTTGTACATATCATATGTGTTCATCTCCTCGATAGTAAGGACCTCCTTCTCGTTCTCAACCTTGTATGTAGAAATGTCCTTGTTGACAGAGAAACCTAATACAGTTAGCTCGAATCGTGTTTGTGGAGTATCGAGTGACTTACCAATTCGCTCGTTGATGTTGTAGGCAGCCTTGGCAGCAGCAGCTTGGACACGGGTAGCTCGGGGTAGGCGGACCTTGTCGTAGACAGACAGAGCCTGCTTGACATCACCGTTAAAGTATCGCTTGCTGAACAAGATACCGAGAGCAGCAGCATCCTCAATAGCCATGCATGCACCCTGAGACTGATGAGGCATCATAGGGTGACCAGCATCTCCGAGAAGGCAGACGTTCTCCTTGGCGATGTAGGGATAAGGCTGGTGAACCCACAGACGCCAGGGCTGAATCTCCTTTCCAATGGCAAGATGTCCAAAGACTTGGCGGTCGAGCTCGGGATAAGGCTTGAGGAGATCTTCGGTGGGGAGATCCTCAGATCCCCAGGCCTGTGTAGTGTAGTCACCCTGCTCGCGGGGGAAGAAGCAGTAGTATGAGAGGAGCTTGCCACCGTTGCAAGGAGACAGGACGATTTTGTCCCACTTTCCTTCTTGACCGCCCCAGTACTCAAGAGCACTGTTTTGTGAGTAGTCGACGAGACCAGCCTTGACGGCCTCTTCGGTTGTGACGTTGCAGTGGAGGCAGCTCTGATCAGAGGGCTTCTTCTCAGGGTTGATGCCGAGGATCTTTCGAACAGCAGAGCCAATACCATCAGCACCGATGATAAGATCATGCTTGGCAGTGACACCATTCTCAAAGGTGATAGTGCCTGTGGGGAAGTCGATAGCCGAGCACTTGTGGTTGACCAGTAGCTTAGCAGGGGTACCCTCGCCCTCACCCATAGCAGTATCCTTGAGCATAGCGTGCATGTATTGTCTGTGAAACATGTTGTACACGAAACCCCATCGCTTCTCGTAGTCATCGAGATCGTAGACACTGACAGGCTCGCCGGTCTTCCAGTCGCGGTTGATGAGCTTCTTGAGAACGACGGGGTCACCCTTGGCGACGTCGACGTCCCACTCGTGCAGCCAGCGAGTTCCGTTGGCGGCGCAGGATACTGAGGCGCCGACTTCACCGGCAAAGTCTGAGCGCTCGTAGATGGTGACGTCGTGGCCTGCGCGGCGGAGAGCGATGGCTACTGACATGCCGCCGATGCCACCGCCGATGACACCAACGTTGAGGCGCTTCCAGTTGGGCATGGTGGGGGCGTTGTCCTTGATCATTGTGAAGGTGTGAAAATGTGTGAGATGGAGAGTCGAGATGAGGTGAGATGAGATGAGATGTTGAGATGAGTGAGTGTAGGATGAGATGAGATGTTATTGTACTGAATGTGTTGTTGATGATGAATTGAATCGATTTGAAGTCGAGCAACCATCACTATTTAGCTTCCTCTCGTCAAAACGTTATCTACCCCGGATCGCCAACCTTTCAGAGACCATACCCGCCCTGCAACCACTATCAACAACTTCAACCGCCTGCGGCTGTAATTTTCGGAAGTTCCGTATTCAGGATAGGTTATCTAGAGATAGCGGAAGTCCCCAGCACGGAAGTGGTGCGATATCCGCTAGCGTCGGGTAATGCACTGCACCCATTTTGCTGATAGCTTCCGCGTACAGTATTTGCGGTAAGTTCAGTGCGGATCTGCGGATCGTGGATGGATATTTTCTGGGGTAGTCATTTGATCAATTATACCGATGATTAGCGGAGGTTGGATGTGATGTGTCGGTGTCGTTATTATCACATCGGTTATCACAAACGACGATCTTGAAGATGGTGATTGTTCATACAGGTTCATCAATTCGTACAATTCTACAGACAGCTAACTCATGATAAAAATGGATACGTATCCCATAACGACACATTCAACGTCTCCCAGTCCAAACTAAAGTCACCACCATCAGGCTGCTGAAACACCCAATCCTGCATCGTATCATCCATCATCTGACCAGTTTGAGCATCTGTAAATGGAAACATTGTATCCAGCATATGCTGGGCAGATTGGGACCCTGCTGTCTCAGGCGGTGCATCTAGACTAAATAGCTTAGAGACATAGCGACTTCTTCCGCTAGATGCTTCGTTTGCTCGTCGCTTGTCGATTGCCCCGGATAGAGTTGTCAGAATGTCGAGATAATGTGCTGCTTGTGGACTTTGCGTTGCTAAATGTCTGAGGACGTCTTTGGCGCCTTCGAATGCGCTACTGATGTCTGATTCCACAGGGTATTTGGCGAATATCTCTAGACCGAGTACTAGTCCTGATGCAAAGACGAGAGCTCTGTAGACGATCAGCATGTAGATCTTGTAGATATATAGGAAACTCACTTCATAATACACATGTTTCCCTGCAAGAGTCCCGCGTTGAGAGCTTCGGAACATGTTTGCGACAGATACATCGCTGCATCGAGACATGCAGCGGCCAACTGAGTATGCGCTCCCTTTCCAAGGCCCTTGGATGTAAGTGCCGAGACCAAGAACGGTCTTGAAACAAGCATGACAGCTAGGTAATAAAGACATGACACATAAACCTTGGCAATGGCTCCGTGTTGTTGCGTTACTGTTCCTGGACTGGGATCTGCCGAAGGTATCTTGACGGAAGCAGGAAGTTCTCGCTTCCAGCGTTCAATGTCTTGCAAGAACTGCTCGACAATCGCAGTAGTGACCTTCTTCTGATCATATAATGTATCCGTAATATCGTTGATGATGGTGGAAACTCTGTTGGACGCCATCAAATGCTCGGTAATGCTATCGCCCTTCTGCGCGACGTCATCCAATTTACTACTGCTATTCGATCGGATCTGGGCAGAGGCGGATGGTCGGCCGAGAAGCGAATTAACAAGCTTATCAAGGATACAAACACTCATCCATACCCGCAACCTAAACCATTAGCCATATCCGATCACTATAAAAGTCCAAACTTACTTTGCCTGATCCTCCGGTCCTGGTTTCGCAGCATAAGACTCTCGACTATGCAGACCCAGAGCGAGAGCGGCTTTTGCAGCGACTCCGAGATACATAAACGCTGCGTTTCTCCTGCACTCGCCGAGCATGAAGAAGGCCATGAGGAGGAATGTGCGGACCATATCTAGGTCTGGATCTTCGAGGAAACCGACGAATGCTTGGCTGCGGGCGCGGCGGAAATATGCTTGGCCTATTGTTCGGGCGGCGGAGAGGGACTCGCATTGAGCGCCGATTGCGATAACCAGGTCGATTGAGGCTTGTTTGAGAGGTGAGAGATTGGGAGAGGGGGAGTAGCCTGTGTCGTCGTCTAGATTGAGGAGAGTCTCGAGTTCTGACGCGTCAAAGACGTGGATTAACGCTTCGGTCTGCCTTCATCAGCATATACTCGAGAATTGTTGGTGTAGACATACTACTACGTAATAAGACCTTAAATATTGTTGTTTCTGATCAGGACTTAATCTCATCGCACTCGTTTCGTCGTGTGTCGTAGCTGTAGGCGACTCAATCTCAAGCATCGTGTCGCTCTTCTCATTGTGAGAAAATGCCGATGGCCCAATTTGTTGGGATACCAAATTTCGCACAATCTGCAGAAATGAGATTGATGCTGCGCCTCCAATATAAACTAACAAATAAGCATCTCATCGGCAATTGTGACAGGCTTTCGTACCTCTTTCGCCTCTCGAGTTCAGCAGCATCCGTGGTGGATTCGACGCTTCAGTCTGACTGTCCTTCTCATCGTCCTGCTGCGAATGCGACGGCGACAATGGTCTATACCCCTCATCCGTTTCCATCGGCTGACTGCTCTGATGCGAACCCGCGCTCATCTGCTCCGTAGTAACTGATCCCGCCGCCGCAGCCTTTGCAGCCTCAGCGCGAGCTCTTGTTCTCGAGCCCCTCGGAGCATAGGTGATGAAGCACTGCGACTCAAGGCCGCGACGAACACATTGAGTACAGGGCGCAGAGCCGCTGCATCTCTTTTTGGTCTCGCGACACAAGTTGCAGGCTTCTGCAGCTCTTTGGCGTTGGTGCGCTGGAACTATTGGGCGAGGCATTGTGATTCTGTGGTGGTTTGGGGATGTTTGTGACGGTGACTGGGGGGGCGTTCCGTAGAGATAAGGGCGAGAGGGCGTCCCACCGGCTTCCGATGGGGTTCCGTAGGTGATAAGCTTCACCCCCGTAGACTCGGTTTAGGCTACTGATAGTGCTGTTTGCGGGGTACAAGTGCTGTATTTTCACTGGTTGGGGCATGCGCTAACTGAAGAGCTTGACCTTAATGACAAGGGCTCAGAGATACCGAGAAGCCCGATTGAGTGGAGCCATGACTGGAGAGGACACTGGAGTCTCTTGCCGTGTCTGTTGCTCAGTACTCCATGCTATTCAGCCTTATCGATGTCAAGAAAATGTGAGTCTGCTCCACGTGCTGCCTCCATTTTTGCGCTTGAGGGTTTATTCAGCTGGGCCCATTGTGAAGAATTGACGTCATCTCCAGTTTTCACATACCCTGGAGTCTCGCGAGCGTGGCCTAGATTATTCACTGTTCTATGATAGATTTAACAATAGAAAAGAGTGATTTAAATATCCACTGCTCAATCAGCTTCAAACTTAAACCAAAGTATGCCAAGTGCCAACGCAGCTCCAAGCTAAATCTTATTACACTCTCCTCACTTGAGTACAGAAGCCGCAGCCTCTTTAATCAGCTCCCATAACTTGGCAAACAGCTCCTTGACGAACTTGATGAGGTCGAAACCAGGAGACCATACCAATTCAAACACAAAATAGTCACCAAACACAACGCCCGCAATCTTGACCTTGAGGGGAGGGCCATTACCCACCAACCCTTGGATAGACCCCTCAAACTCGACCAGCTGGATATCAAACATCTTGCCAGCATGGTCGACAGCCCACTTGGCCATGTCTAATCCGATATCAACAGCCTTCTCGCCAATCTCAACCGCATGCCGTGCCAAGTTCAGCTCGCTCGTGTTGTCTCGGGCAAACTGCAGACCCTTCTCGGCCACGTCAAACGCCAGAAACTCAGTACACGCAGCCAGAGCGTTGACTGCGTCCTGCGCCGTGTTGATAGCCCCCTGTGCAACACTCTCGCCGGCGTCAAGAGCACCCTTTGCAGCTTCGAAAACATGAAGCTCTTCGCTTGCTGTTTTGGCAACCGACACTGCCTCTGACGCAGCCTCGATAGCAAGGTTGTGCGTTTCTCGAACACCGTCCAGCGCCAGCTTGGCGGCGTCGAGAGCCACGCCTTTGACGTCTCTGGCTCGGTCAAGTGCGAAAACGGCAGTGCCGATTGTGGCTTCGGCAGTGACATAGCCAGTGCTCTGCACCACCCACTCAGCGGCGTGTAAGATCCCCTTGACGACTTCTAAGCTCCCATCCACGGCTACGAGTGCTATCTCGAGGGATGCCCTTTCTGCGTAGAGACCTCCGCAGTTGTACCATGATGTGTCATCAATCTCTCGGTTGACGCGATCAATGGACCACCTAACATCGTTGACACTGCCCTGAGCTCGTTCCACGTCATGTCGGGCATTTTCGATGTCCCGGACCGCATTTCCAAACTCCCGGTCGAAATCGTTCCTTGCTCTCTGCAGGTCGTCCTGAGCCTCCCGAATGCTTCTGTCACTGTCCTCTTGAGCGTGGTTGAGATCAGACTGTGCAGATCCGATGGCAGCATTCGCGTCGTTTCGCGCCTCCTCCAACGCCCTCTCTACTTCCGCAATGAGTTGCTTCCACGAGGCTTCGGCGCGATCAACACTGTCCTTCAAGCCCTGAACTGTTTGATGCGTCGATTGCTTGACCCGTTCAAACTCCCCATTAACACGGTCACGCTTTTCGTTCCATATGGCGCGAGCTCTCTCTAGCTCTGCAATCGCCGCATCGCATTTTGCCTTGAAAGCTGCTTCTTGTCTATCCAGCTCGGCCTTGACTGAATCAAAGCCTTCCTTTGCGGCTTTCTGAGCGACGTCAATCTGCTGCTGGACTTGCTGAGATATGTACTCAATGATGTGTTGTTCCATCACTCCTTTGACCTCAAAGTCTGCCTTTTCGAGACTCTTCAGATCTTTCACGTTGAATTTTCCTGTTAGCTTGGCCTGGAGCTTCAACATGAATAGATCGGAGAGACGTAGATCCACCCAGAAATCGAAAGTCGTCGATGGCAAGAAGCTCGCCTCCAGGTGAAGAGCAGCAGAGGCTCCCAGGATAGTCACAGCACCATCAATGAGAACAGTCTGCTTATCAGAAGAAAGTACGATGTCCACAATGGGATCCGGTCCTGTAGCACCAGTGACCTGGAGCGGCCCAATACTGAAGGCCTCGATCGTGGCCAACAGCTTGATCATGGAACCGACAGTGCACTCGAACTTTGCACGCTTGCCAAATATGGTCATGTCACCCTTCAAGGAGGCGCCAGGGGGATATTCTGTTAAGCCGATCTTGGTGCCAGTTGAGATGTACAGCTCAACATCATTAAAGTGAAGAAAGTCGTCCGGCTCAGGAAGTTCCCTTTCAGCAATAAGAGAGGCGAATTTAACAAGGTCTACCACGCCAAGATCCTTAACGGCAGCCGCCAGCAACTGCTCCTTGGGATTTTGACTGAGTTTCATGGCCATCTTGGCCTCTTTGGACCCGATGTTGATCTGTCCCGCAAATCCTATCTCTCCTGGCATGCCAGTCGCCAGGAATGTTGAGTAGATGATGCCAAACTCGAGAGCTCCCCCTCTAATCACGACTTCTTTCCCTATACCACATGGGTTTATCCAGTCTGTAATCATCTGAGCGTATGCCGAAGCACCACTGTACCCGGCCTTCAGACCAAGAGCAAATGCCAAAGCATGTGGCTGTGTGTCGAGGAGAACGTTGAGTTCAGCGTTGAGAATCAGCAAGATGTCCGCAGGGTTGGTACCGAGATGAATTCCAAGGCTCAGAGGCCCGGTGTATACACGGTCCCCAAAGGTGATTGTCCGTGCAGCTGGGAGAATGAGACTCAGTTTGAACTTTCCGCCGGTATAGCAAGCTTGGAGGACAGTGCCTTTGACACTACCCTTCAGAAGACTCTCCAACTCTGGAATGCTCTCGATCTTGGCGCAGAATTGAACACCCTTGGCTAGAGGATAGTTGTGCTTGTTGAAAGAAGCGACCGTCATGTCATGGTTCATGGCAACGAGAGCCAGGTTCGACAATGTCACATCCAAGAAGGTGTCTTTGAGGACAGGACATAACGAGGCAGTACTCAAGTCACCAGTTGCTTCTCCATAAACAGCCCATTTCAATGGACCATCTTTGTCTTTTTGTGTGAAGACGCCAGCTCTAACATCAATGCCACAGAAAGATACATCGCCTGATATGGCAAAGCGTGTAGAGCGCCCTGCTGACTCCTCCTGTGACTTTTTGCTGCCGATGAAGACATCGAATTCAGCATTGTGAATGTCGAAACCCTCAAACGACACATCAGAGACGCCACCAGTGATGGAGACACCCGCTTTGGAGATGGTAACACAGCCACCGGCACTGGAATGACCATTGATGGTGACGCTTCCTGAGAGTACAATTCCCTCACTTGATACCTGCAGGTAGATGGAGTTGAACTTGACGTCGTGGTCGAATACGTCCAGTTCTCCCTCTCCCGTCAACTGCTTGAACAATCCCTCTAGGTCACTGAGAGCTAGGTTGCCGACATGTGCCTCCAAGCTGTAGTGGTCTTTGGAGTAGGTGCCAGATATAGCCACAGTGGTCTCGTGCCAGACCATTTGAGCTTCGACAGAAAGTGAGAAGGTTTTATCACTGGAGGACAGATTACCAAGTGTGGCGGAGAGGAGGACTTCCTGCAAGTCGAATCCTCGTATACCAAAGATATCTTTCCACTCATCGTCTTGAAGCCTGACCAAGAGGGAATACGTGTCAAACATCTTTCGAAGCCTATATGTAGCTCGAAGGGGCACAATCGATCCTGGAACTGCCATATTGACATCACCAAAGAAGCCAAAGCCCAAGGACCAAGGGTTGACTTCCTTGGTGCAGTCCACCTCGGCAGAAGCCAAGACTTCGACACCGAGCCTAGTCCACTCAAAGATACCCAGGGCCTTGAAAGAGATGCGGTCTAAAGAGGCACTGAGGACCAGGTTGACAACATCCCAAGGGTCGTCCCAGTCTCTGTATGCACCGAGATGGGCGCTGAAATGAAGTGCAGGCTTATCCTGACCAAAGAAGTCTCGAAGGGCATCAGAGACGGGCTGCATAGCTCCTTGGAATACGATATCTGTCTCGAAGTATGCTCCAGAGGGCAAGAATGGATCTCCGAAATCGTCAACATAACAGAAGCGCAGATTGTCCAAGACAATAGAGTCGAGAACGCCATCTTTGAGGCTGGGAAGGAATTCTCCCAGAGAGAGACGGCCCTTGGCTGGCCTGACTATCTCAGTGTACGGCTGCGCCTCAGTGAGAGTTCGGTATATCTCAATCTTGGCTGGGATGAGGTTGAAAAGCCTGATGTCGCCGGTGAGCACAATGTCGATGGGGTCGGTCGACAGCGGCCCAGGAACAAGGTCCTGCTCCAAAACTCCAGCTGATCTATTGCTAGAGTTGAAGGGATCACCAAGCTTCTCTTCAGGAGTGATTTGTGGAGTAACAAGGCCGGTGACAGGATCAATTAAGGCTGATTGAGGATGCGCTGGAACCATGGGAACAAACTCGCCATTCGACTCTAGAGTGACAAATTGGGGATTGTAGATGTTGAAGTTGTCATATCTCATGAATGGCGCTTTAGATGCATCCTTTCCAAAGAGAAAGTCCGTAGCCGCGTCCTACAGATGAAGCAAATGGTCAGTTACATGTGCAGTGAAAATTCGATAAGGACTCTCTCGATACCTTTGCTTTCTTGATGGAACGATCCACATCTAGTCCTGGTGAAGAAGGCCGCTTGAGTGTGCTTGTGTCGATTTTGGACATCTTCACATATCGAGCATCCTCATCACCATCGTCAAAGGAGTCTGACCGGCCACGCTTGGCTGGTGCAGGGGGGGCCATGACAGAGTCCAATAGTGAATCCATGATGATGAATGTGAATAGAGGTTATAGATGGATCAGTCCGACTAATGAGACTGAATAAACTTGAATCCCTGTGTTCTGGGCGATGTCGAGTGTTTATCAAAAGTGACCAATGTTTCGATAGTTACTCCTAATGCCGTATAGGAACCATATCCACCAGAATGCAGCGAACTTTGACTCAAGAGCGTGATATTTCGGAGAGACCTGAAAGCATCGGAGACACCGAACTATTTGCTTGTTGCATACTTGGTATCTCAGCCGCTCGATAGTGGAAGACCTCGTCAAATCAGCAGTGATGGTTTGGTGGAGCTGGCCTGATTACTCGCTAGCGCTGCATGGAAATATTGAACAGGGGTCCCGATTTGGATAACAGCATTGACCTGAAAAGGTCACACGCAATCTTGAGGTGGTATTCTGCGGGTTTGTACTATTCCTAGCCAAGCTGTGGATAGAGTCTCGGGAAGGTTAAGTTTATGTGATTCGTCGCTCGTTGGCAGATAACGCGCGGCCGGGCGGCTCGTAGCCAGCCACAGTCTTTCAGCTCAGACCAATCGTTCAAACTAGTCTTAGCGAGCCGTATCTAGACTAAGAAGATGCTGTTCTGGGATTTAGTTCCGGGAACAACGTATCACCCCCCGTCGAGTCACAAGTTCGAATGGTCTGGATCTCCAGGGTGGACATTTTTAACTTGGGACATCTTATGGCTCCGCCGTGTTAGATAAATGACAAAGACTGCATCCCCATCTTGCTATACTTCTTTCGCAGCTGAATATTATTTGTTTGCAATACCATCGGCAACATATATTTTTCTCTTCTCTCTCGTTTCTTTTCCTGTCCACTCCTCAAACCTCTTTGCTTATCCATCATGAACATCGAAACCGTTGGTGACAAGACGAATGACCGCGTTCCAGATGACCCCATTGATCTCGAACCCGAACCAACGGTCATTGAGAATGCCGGTCTACCGCATATTGACAGGTCGTTGGGAAGCTGGAAACTACTGACGTTCGAGAACCAGTATGTGTACACATTCCAGGTAACGGATACGCTGGAGGATCCGCCGCCAGAAAAAAAGCCTAAGAACCCAGTGCCGGTGAAAATATTCACAACGGAATATGTGCGCAAGAGCGTACTTGGAGGATTTCATCCTTATGCCCCTTTGCAACCTCGCGGCACAGGGGATACAAGCCATGATGCATATTACGTGAAAGTTCCAAACAAATTTCTCACAAACAATCTCAACGACGGGTCTGTGACATACTCTCTCGAGAAGGCCAAGGTCAACCTGAAGCACAACGAGGATATATATGTTTCTCTGCGGTACCTGCAGGCTCTTGCTGAGAATCAGCTGGCTTGGAATCCGTAAGTAATTACTCGTCAAGGTCCAGATCAAATTCTAATCCTTGTTCTTCTTCTTTCAGTTTACAGGTTCTTGATTTGGACAAGGAGGACAGACAAGACTTCTACAAACGTGACCAGGAGATTCTAGAGGAACAGGAAAAGTTGGTGGACACCAAGAAGAAGGTGGTTGAAGCGGCGATAACCAAAATGAAAGAGCTAATACAAAAGGCGAGCGAAGCTGATATACCGAAAATTGAAACTACAGTCCACGTTGCAGCTGTCACTCCAGAATTCGACTTCTGCAAGAGGCAGAACCAGACTCCCATCCCGTTGAACGACGTCAATGGGGAGGTAAGAGACTACGGGGCGGCGGATGACATAGAGGAGGAAGCTCTGAGAAGCTGTTTGGAGGAAATACACAAGATGACCATCTGCAAATGGTGGTCGTTCAATGGAGATAAAAAGGCTACCCAAGACCATTTCGAAGGGTGCAAGAAGTTGAAGAATTTCCTAAAGGCTGTCATACCTTTCCGCACCGGATCTGGGAAATTGTGCTTTGGCTGCCACAGCCCTTTCCCAGCAGGAATCAAGAATGATGATCCTACGCGTGGTGAAAAGAACCGCAAGGCGCTTCAGGAAATGAAATACTTTCACTACGGGAGGTTGCAGCGGCTCTGGGGCGAGTATTGGGCGAGCCCTGAAGCACATAGCAAGCCAGAAACTGCTAAGAGTCGCGGTTGGAGAGCTCGCTATGACTCTTCTCCTCTTTCGAAACCTCTTATCATCTGGCTTTTGCCTGGTGCCAGAACTCGATTTTACAACACTCTCAATAACGGGTTGGTGGACGGGTACAGGAATACTAACCCGGCAAGTCACGCCCGCGAGGTGTTTGACAAAATCATCTCGCAAATCAATGAAGGCGAGAAGAAAAACATGAGCAAGAAACACACCAAAATCCAGCTGGCGCAGGAGAATTGGCAACCAGGACGTGACTATTATCTTGTAGGTCTGCCCACTTCCCTATCTTATCATTCATCAAGCTGATATATGCTTGTTTTCTTGCTTGCTATGCAGCTCTCAGAGGATCCTTTTCGATTGTACCAGACATATATCCATAAGGACTGTGTTCACGAGTACATGAAGAGTTTCAAGGATGTTGCTGATGCGATCGACAAGAAGGAAGCGGAAGCAACAGACAAGGAACCCGATGTTTTCAAGTCCGTTCGACAACTGCCTTTTGGGCTTGGAAACAAGTATGAGGCTCAGAAGGCTGAGTATGAAACCAAGAAAAAGACCTTTCTTGAATACTGGCCTGACGATCCCAAATCTGTTCCAGTTAAGAAGAAGGATGATCATGATGAGGAAGAGGGCGAGTCTGAGTACGACAGTGACGAAGACGAGAAGAAAGTCGTCACCACCAAGACTCGTGCTCAGAAGCTAACTGAAGAAGACACCAAGCCGATCGAAACAAAGTCAACAGCGACAAAGAAAGAGGTTGAAGCAAAGGAGAAAGCGGCAAAGGAGAAAGAGGCTGAAGCGAAGTCAACAGCGACAAAGAAAGAAGAGGTTGAGCTTAAGAAGGACATGACGCGCAGCATGCACGTCAACCCTATCAACGCACAAAAGGTGCTCAAGGCCGCAGGATCGAGAAAGAAACAAGTGGATCAGAAAAGGATCATGGGCTTTTCGGCATCTTATGTGAGTCTTGCTCTTATTCTCAAGCCCAAGATGATTGACTGATTGTCGTTCTATCGCAGTTTGCGGAAAAAGTTCTCGAATGGTCATGGCGGCCGCACACTAAGAACGAGCGACAAATGTCCAATGGTCTCTATATTGCTGAAGTAAGTTAACACGTTGAGTGAGCAGGAGGGCTTAAATATCGCCAATCCTCCTCTTCTGTGAATCCCCCGCTAGCCAGAAGGAACAGGGACTAACGCGATTTGAATCACCAGTGGTTGCACCTAAGCGCGTACTCCTGGGGCGGCATAAAGCCAGGCACCGACGCTTCAGCCCAGAAGTCAAGCCAAACTAAGGAAAACCTCGTCTTTGGCACTTCAGAGGCAAACTCGTGCATGACCAGATACGAGAAAGCTTGGCAGCAACTCTTCAAGGACGAGAAGATTCTCCGTGACAGTTTGGAAGATGACCAAGCTGAACAAGCTAAAACAAGCATGTTCAGAACTGAGATAGAAAAGTACGGGAAGGGCGAAGACCAAAGAACGTACCTCCAAGGAGAGCTCAGCGTGGTTTGCAATACTAAGCATGGGCCCTACCTCTTTGATGAATATGACGAAGAGACCGACAGATACGCATGGAAGGAACGGGACCCCATTGAAGAGGATTCAACACTGGCTAAGCTCGCTGCGGAATTTCCGTTTATCGCTTACAACATCCGCTACGAGATCCGACTGATGGGACAATCCAAGATCTTGGCCCCTCTGGGTAAGAGTCGTAGTACTACGACTACTAACGATTATGAGCCCCCAACGATCCTGCACATGAAGGCCATGTTTTACCCATTCAGTCGAAGATTCTACCACCGATCTGAGCATCTCCTCGACTCGGCTTTGTATCAGCACATGTTCATGTTGGGCGCCCTGAACAGATTCAGAGGGGAAAAGACCTTTGCGGAAAGGCTATCCAAGGCCGAAACGGTGTTCAAGGACAGGTTCAAAACAAAGAAGCTGAACAACTACGAATCCTGGAAAAAGCTAACCAAGACCGATGGACGAGCTGAGGCTAGGCGAGACTTGGACGCCCTGAGAAAACAGGCCCCCGCTCTGACGGAAGAAGCAGCGGGCAATCTCAAAGGAGCCGAGGAGCAGTATCGGAAAAAGTTTATATCTAACGCGAAGAATATGGTGGAAAACACAAGCAAGGCAGGCTACAGTCTCAACTGGCCGAAGGGCCATAAGGCAGGGGAAAATACTGGTCAGATGATAGATGACAATGGTGGTACGAATCAAGGAACATTGAAGAAATTCCCCGGACAGCCAAATAGTCAAAGTGTCGTTTGATCTCTTGAGAGCACAGCTTGCGATGGATAATTGGATAACTTGGTTCTCCAGGAAGGGCTCTACTAGTATGCCGGTGGAATTAATAAATTGAACATTTAGTTTACAATGTATTTATCTTACCTCTGGCTCATATATCTTCTTTTGTTTGCTTTAGCTACTGTGTACAGAAATATCATTAGCTAGTGTGTTATTTTTACCAAGTCACCTAGATCTATCTCACTAAGTGCCGAGGAAGTTGGTGGCTTCAAATCAATCAATCAATAGAAGAGTTATAAATATATAGAAACTCCAGGCATGTTAAGATAGAGCTGCACTTTGGTCGCCTAAAAGCTGACATAAATTAATATTTGCAAGACTTATCTAAATACTAGAAAATTCTGAATATTGGTAGTTTCCCGTACAAAACAAGACCATTATTGCCTTCAATCACGACATACGAGATAAGGCCGGGCATAAGGGCCGAATCCGGCCGTCTTAGCAAGATCCACCTTTTCAGCATCGGCTATGCCGGCATTGAACCGGAGATAGCTTATCCTTATCGATAGAGTGGGTCAGTTCTGACTCTTGCGCCTTAACAATTTCATCCCTCATTGATAAACCATCGCCTCCGAAAATACGCCCAACTTGAAAATGTCTGCCACCGATGACGGTGAACTTCCCGCCGTGTTCGAATCGGCCTCAGCTTACGACACGCACTCAGACAGGGACACTGACCGGATAAGATCGCCGCGTCGTGGCCTCAAGAGGATATCGGCAGCGTGCCAGAGATGTCGCCGAAGAAAACAAAAAGTACGTGCTACCACATCTTCTCGGGTTCACGACGACATAATGAACTGACTTTTTTGTGTGAAAGTGTGACGGCAGACATCCCGTATGCGGGGCTTGTGCTGCTGCAAATGTGCCTTGTGTCCCCTCAGATCGTCTCGTTGTCAAGGTCGACAGGGAATGCGAGTGCGACCATCTGAGAGGCCAGGTAGAACGCCTGAAAGACCGGGTGAATGAGCTGCAGACACAACTCGCCATGCAATCGAGACTGCCCTCGGAGGCTCGGTCTCAGGAGAGTCAGCATCTGCAGATAAGATCTGTCGCCGATCGCCAAGAACCCGATGGCTCGGTTGGGAGTTTGGAGAGGGGATATGTTGGACGCATGCTTCTGCCAACTTTTAGGGGATTGGGACCTAATGGCGCTTCCGAGACGGGGTTCATGACGGGGCCTTGGCAGTTGTGGCATGGGTTGTCAGCCAGTGAGACGCCTCCGACCGCCACGTCAAACACGTTCTCGCTTCACCGAGACGGCCTCAGCCTGATTGAAGTATTCTTCGATCGTCGATGGCCGCAATACCCGGTCCTTCATCGCCCATCGTTCATGGAGCAGCATTACATACCATACTGCAACGGCCAAGTGAGGAGCAGATTGTCAGCATTTGAAGTACACATGGTTCTCGCGATTGGAGCATCAGAAAAAGCACGCATTAGTTCAGACGCGCCTGTTGCTCACGAGGTCTTCTTCGAGGCAGCTGTGCGTGATCTGGACGCGGTGCTTTCAGCTGATGACCTCGACTGCATACGCTGTCTTTCCCTGCTTTGCCTGTTCGGCAGCAACGAGCCGCAGTCGGTCAATTTGTGGTACACCGTTGGCATGGCGTTGAGGCTTGCAGTAGGTATCGACATGCATCGGGAGGAGAGCATGGCCAATAAGACGCTGCTGGATGCCGAGATGCGAAAACGGTTGTTCTGGAGCTTGTACACCATGGATCGCAGTGTCTCAATCTCTCTCGGCCGACCATTGGGTATTCAAGACGCTGATATCACGGTACCCCTGCCATTGGTCCTCACCGATGAGCAAATTGCCGGACCTGCAGATCAAGCCATAGCGAATATCCTGCCCGACGTCAGAGACATGTCTGCATTTCGTCATATCGTCGAACTGCGTCAGATCAACGCGGGAATCTACTCCGCCCTCCACTCAGCAGGCGGCATAAACCTCGAAGGCCGAAACCTCGACGGCATACGCCAACAGCACTACACCCGTCTAAACGCGTGGCTTCTATCTGCCCCGAGATACCTTGCGCCACTTTCGATGTACCAAACGCCAGAGTGGTTCCAAATCGCCTATCACCAAGCCGTCATCAACCTCCACCGACCATCTCATGCATCGCCGGTAAGCAGCGCAGACGCCATTCGCTTATGCGCAGATTCATCCATAAGCCTCATTAGCTGCTACAATGCTCTATACGCGAAGAACAAGATAATCTACACTTTTGTGGCGCTGGACTCGTTGTTTATGGCTGCTGTTACGATGCTGTACTCCATCAGAGCAAGTTCCGTCGTCCGTCTCGAACTCACAAGAGAAGTGGTCGAGGCCAACATTGAAACTTGCGTGAGGCTCCTCTCCAAAATATCACACGGCAAAAAGGTTGGCGAGAGGAGTACCCAGATCATACGGAGATTGGGTAATGCAACGTTGGCAATTTTCGACAACACGTCACATGCCGAGGGCGAGATCGACACAGAGTTCATGTCATGGTTTGGAGTCAAAAGTCAGAATCCACCGCTTCGTCAGGAGTATCCTACGCCAAGCATCGACACAGCCTGGAACGATCTATTTGAGCATGGATACGACCTTAGCAGTTTTCAAAACGTGCACTTGCTGCTATAGGTCAGAGCTGTAGTTGAAACTAATTTTAAGTTGTTTCTTCAACGGTCATGGATGGGTCGATTGTCAGGGATCCCTGGGTTACATTCTCTGATTAAGTTTTGAACTCCGCTGCATCCGGTAACGGCATTGACTTTGAGTCTAAGTTTACGAGAGTATGATGAGTAGAGTTGAAGCTTGCCTGGATGGTGATGTTTATGTTAATTTAATCAGCTCCAAGCCTTGTCCGAGGGTCGTTCATGTGATCATTTATTGACTTTGCTTATGAGATCTGGTTGATTTTGTTTCTGTTATTGTGCTGAGCTTGTTAATATTATTCACAGTCAAGAGGCAAGTAAAGTCAAGTATATAACCCCTGTATGTATATTCAACCTCAAATTAAGGTCATCGAAGTAAATACAAACATCAACACTGCCTATTGACATACGGAGTAGCTGGCATAGGCTTTCTCCGTCAGATTCCTCACACCATATGTGCCCCAATGTCCAAAAATCCAACAGGTTACTCCAAGGAGTAGGTCAAGTCGCCGAGGCGTGTCACTTAGAGAAGCTTGACACAGTTGAGGGCGTTGATGCTGATGATGGAGCCCTGCAACAGTTAGTATCGGATCTTACTCTGCCTTTTCTGGGCTACTTACAGTAGCGGATTGGGAATTGCAGCAGTACGCCTGGTTGTTGCAGGTGGCGCCCAGAACCTGGACAGTGCAGCTGAGGATGCCGTTGCAGCAAACCTGCTGACTCTGAGTAGAGCAGACGGGCTGGTTGTTGCCATTGTTGCTGCCGCCAGTGCGAGGCTCGACCTCGTAGTTGCCGGGAGCGGGAGCAGCGATGGCAGCGGCGGCCATGGCGAGGAGGGAGGCGATCTTGGTGAACTGCATTTTGAATGGAGTTGAGTTGAATAAAGTTGGTTTTTGGGGGTGAGTGAAAGTGTTGAGGATGCTGTTGGAGATGTTGATGAGTGTTGATGAGTGTTGATGAGGATTTTGAGTCCAAGAGGGAGGATGATGGCCTCTTTATACTTGACGGTTCACACCAAAAGTGTTGAGTTCCCTGATCAAGGGCCCATCTCCCTGACTGAACGAGATTACTCCCAAGCCATAATACTACGTGACGATATTCCGCATCACACATCTCAGCTGAGTCCAGTCCATAGACTTTGAGCAGCGGAACTCGGGGCGATCGCTGTACGGGTCTGTGTCTGCTAGTGGGGCTCAACTCATCCTCCCTTGGTCTGTGATCTCCATCATCCACTCGGTACCTGGTCGGGACGAGGGAGAGACCCATGTTTTCCCTGCTCAGATCATGTTTCTTCACTCTTCGTCACGTCTAATTTCTGACAGGGATGGTTACATTGTTTCAATATACTTTTTGCGTAACGGTACGACTCTAACTGCCGATGTCCCGCTAAGTATTTTAGAATTGTAGGGCGAGAGACTAGAGTCCGCTCGTAAATTTTCAGGCCAACGAATGGCCCCGGTATGTTTGGTTAGCGCCCGCACTCTGGGGATTCAGGGCATCAAAGTCCAATTTCAGCTAAGAATAGGACAGAACAGTTGTAGTGTTGAATAGGAAGCAAAATGAGCTCAGGAGAAATAAATCGATGAGAAAACAATAAAATTACATCGTGACACTGCCTTGGCTGTCCGGACCTCTGCTCCGTGACCGAGACGTAGCATCGTCATGGATCCAGGCGCGGTTCCGTGTCTCCCGCGGCTAACTGCAATGATTTGATCCACGACGTCCAACAGAAATACTCTGCATTACTCTCCAAAGCTGAAATCCCGGAAATGCACAGCATAAGACGTTGAGTGTAGTGGATTGCTCATGTGAGGCACAAGGGTCTCGCGGTAGCCACGTCGTCAACGACGACTCGAAGCACCCGCATCAATCGCCCTCATTTGCTCTGCCCTCCCGGTCCTTGGCTGAAAGCCAAAACGGGGCCGCAGCCCAATATGCAGCCACAATGAATGGGGAGAGGGGCGTTGATTAACCCGCAGTAAACTTGGCATACTTGCTTCTTCTTTTTTTGACCCGCAAACAATGTCCTAGACCGAGACAGCCACGACAACCACGCGTTCCTGACTGAACTGTCTCAGCTGCCTCTACTAGATCATGCAGCGATCGACAAAAGGGCAAGTCTAGCCTGCAGAGTCTCACCAGCCAAAGTGAATGTCTTATTGCCGATAGCCCGGTAGGGAGCGCTGAGACCACGGTTTTAATTGGACCCAATTGCCGGAAGTCTCAGCCCGGTGGCTTGACGCCGATGATCAATGCTTTTCATGGGACGAAAACACAAAAAGGGCAGCATTAGCTAATGAGTATTATGCGGAGAGAAACGCAAGGGCCAGGACGAGGGTACAGAGCGTTACATCTGGCGTCTGACTTTGGCACAGCGCACTCAACTATTTTCTGCCTTTGCTTTTTCCTACTGAAGATCGCTCCTTAACGCGGTAAAGCGCTCTCGTAACGCTTACAGGGAGAGGAACCCCAAACAGGCTCTGTTGGTCCAGAAGAGAAAGTGGATTGTATGCATGTGCCGCAGTACCTCACTCTAGCCCCAAAATTACAAGACATTTCCATCAAAACGTTCACCACTAAATGTAGCAATACTGACATGTTGTTTTTTACCCCTGTCACGGGCAGAAGTCAACGACCCGTTGGGATCTCTCAGAGGGGCGATGTCCATGAAGGGCTTGGTTTACGAAGGGGAATCGCTGAGGGAGGTGAAAACAAGAGTGATCTGCGTTTTACATACTCTGATAAGAAGTTCCGTGTTTTTACGGAGTTTGTATCACCACTCTGAATGTCTGCCAGCCTCACGATTTGTCAGTCAGGCCTGACTCGGTCTGATAGTCTGCATTCTGATATCCCTACTGCTCTTAACTGTCAAAGGGACCCAATAGAGTAACAGCATCTATTCAGCCACTTGGTCGACTATTTAATTCCTTGGAGATCACTACCTGGATTATCGCTAAATGTTTCAGCTCCTCCAAGATCTGCAATATGCAGTATGGCTTCCATCGGGGTACAGAAATCGATATCAATCTTTGCCATAGTACAACGTCGTATTGACCGAAGTGATCGTCGATCGCCACGACCTTGAGGCTTTGGCTTGTGCGACGGAGTATCAGTAATGCAAATTCCATCGGTGTGATGACACGGTGATACAACAGTAGTTCTTTCCGAGGTGGAAGGCCTTATTTTCAAGCCTCATATTAGATCACCAACCTCAGAGGTACAGAATCTTGTTTTTTTGTTAGTCACCTTCCGATTTGTCAAGCTCATGATGGTGATGAAGATCGTACATGAATCATGATTATACATGATGCCTGGATTTTCTTGCCAAGACCATGCATTCTTTTTCAACCAGCCTTGAATCGTCAAGATTGTCACTGGAGTTAACAAGGATGACGGCTGGCTGAGCTCGTATTGTAGATCTCGTAGTTGCATTGACCTGATCGTCGATATGACTGGTTATCTTGAGAGGGACCGGAGTTCTTGCCGGTCAAAACAACATCACCAGAAAAGAGAAAAGAGAGAAGATTCCATGGTGTGCAAATGAGATGAATAACATACAAGGATCATGAATAAGATTAGTTGTCGATGGAGCAGTAGTAGTGGATATATGGGGACTTAGAGCTAATGCCAGGAACTTCAACGCGGCAACAACATGGCTTTGAATCTCTTCTAAGCGGACTGAGAAAGAAGAGTTATTAAAATTCTCCAAAGCACCATAAAATAGTGTGACTCTACCCTAGGTTATCTAGTATAAAACTAGCCGTCCGGAGCATTTTTTGCTCCCCATCTATTAGCCGCCTGCAGATGTTCGTACGGCTTATCCAATTGCCGAACCTTGTTTACTTTTTCCAAGTGACCTACAGCAATTATCCGCTTTCCCGGCGGGAGCTCCCGTTGCTTTGCGCACTCCACACTCATTTCGCTTTATGGCCGTTTTGTAGACTACCCACCTTGCACAATCCGCGAGATCCCGAGGTGAGATGAGTTCTGCGGACGATGGCCCTTGGCCTATAGTCCAAGCTCCTAGAAAACGTACCACAGTTACCGATACTGAGCTACAATGGCCAGCCAAGGTCAAAGCAAGCCACGATGAATTCAAGGGCAGCCCTGGAATCCTCGTGACTTAGATCGTATGGGCTGTCGGGGGGACTTGTTGAAGTCCGCCCGGCTCACGGGAAACGTATTCGGGTAATATAAACACGTTTGGGTGAATTTCTTTGCCACCTTGTCAAAGGTATCCTCCATCGAGACTAGAAACAGACCAATATTCCATCGGCATGGCCCGGATCGTACTGTAGCATCATGAGAAGTTGGTATGGATCTTGAGCTCTTAGCATCAGGATGGACTCTGCCAGGGAACTATGATCATATCAATGAGTGAGGCACTGAGGCCTTCATCACTTGGATATAGTACTCAGAGTCCTTTGGAGAACGAACACTTAAACATCCCTCTAACTCAATTACTACTTCTTCGATGTTCATCCAGCGGATCTTACTATTAAGTCTTGCTCTGAAAGCCTAATAAAAGAAGACTTAACTGTAAGGTCTATCCAAGATACAGCAACCACAAGGGCTCTTCTCTACTTACAGTAGGATTATCCTTCTTTCTTCCTAGTAATTCCATCTAAAGTTATACTGCAGATACCAGCAGCAAAGGAGGCAAAGGCAAAGAATAGTCTCTTGCAACAGGAAATCCAACAATAGTCCTATTAGAGAGCAAATAACACAGCTATTGGTTTGCGCTGACAACGTACTACAGGAGTCCCGCCTTTCTAGCGACCTTAGCTTTCATTCCGCCGTAATATAGAGCTAGAACATCTCGCAGTTTCGCCGTGAAAATATTCGGCCATCTCCATTTCATAAGCATACTGATCGGCATATTCCATTGTGAAGATTCCCAATGGTTCTATGTCTGTCACATCTGTACTGCTGTCTCTGGTCCCACTTGCTGTATGAATTTCCAAGGAACTGTGGTTCGTATCATGGCTCACAGAACTCTCGACTGCAGTAGGCCCCGTAGATTCAAAATTTGGGCTGTATTGTGTGAAGTGGTCTTCGTGTTCAGCAATAGGTGGAAGAATTGGTGGTATCGCGGATTCCCTGTCCACGGGTTGTACTCGATCCCTAGGCGGCGAGCGTAAAGACCAAAAGGTTGAAAGACTGCATGCTGTAACGGCCAATCCTTGTTCGACAGTAGACCACATCGCCAAGTCTATAGCATTCCCTATTGCAAAAATGGTTAGCTTGCTAATTGGAAACGAGAGAAAAGGTATAGGGCGTACAAAGAATGTCAGGACTTTTTAGCATTACCAGAGTAGGTAACCGCGCAATCACAGCTATAGACGAGCTAGGGTAACATTAGCACAATAACCACAATTCCATCACCTCGATAACTCACACACAACCCATAGATACAGCTGGTATAAGGAATATCTTCTTCTTTGTGTCAAGCTGTAGTTTCCAAATTGTATAAGTAGATAGAGTTACAGTAACCAAGTCTGATATTATAGTCGCTACACTGTACAGTATAGCAGCCATAACCATGAGATCAATCTCAATGCATACTCCAATCTGAGTCTTGTCCCAGAAGGACGAGATAGGGCTGCATTGGAATATAGTCATGAAAAACAGAAAGGTGCCGGAGAAAGTAGCTGCGGCTATTGCAAAGTAGATAATTATTTGGTGGCTGCTCACGGCTACAGTAAGCAAGAACCAGCAAACTGTAACCCTAGCTGCTACTGTAGCGAGGTAGTAAAACAGGCAACAAAGCCATAAATACTGCGATTAGTTATCAGAACCAGCCTGTGGGCAATACAGATAAATTAAACACAGACCTACCTTTATAGCATTAAAGGCGTCACGTATCTCAATGTCTTGCAGGTGCTGTCCCAGCCCATATTTAACAGCTACAGTGGAAAAGCTTGCGCTGAGAGCGAAGAAAGACTATTGACTGTTATAAAACATCAGTCAACGAGCATCTGAGATATAACTTACAGTCCCAAGTATAATGAAATAATCATCGGCAGAGAATTTCTTAACGATGAATAACCGTACATAACAGCGTATTAGTAGGAAGGTCAGTGAAATAAAGAAAAAGACGCCATTAATAATAATAAGATTATGCCCTCGATTTTCCATTCTTTTAATAACTACAAGGTCATACAACACAAGGTAGGCAGTAAATAATATAATAGAGAGGTAGGAATATATATTTAAGGGTAAGTAGACCCTGAGACTGCGGGACTTACCCAGCCTACTGTAATTATAAATAGTATCTTCATAGAGGGTTTCTTATCCAAGCTAAGCACAAGCAGTAATGTGGATCTAGGAGGGAGTAAACGAAAATATTTTTTTCAGCTTCAATGGAACGGCTGTCTTACTTAACAATACAAGAGCAGCTGATCGGACATCCCCGATATTCTATCCTAGCCAATGGCGCCTTACAGTTATTGTCATTCCTAACTGTTAGAGCACAATAGAGTTACGAGACTTGTCCCAAGTCTAGAGTTGGCTTAGGTCAAGGGATAGAGGTCAAAGGGCGTAGCCATTTTTGAAATAGCCGTGAAGCTAATATAACGCTACTGCGTGGGCTTCTGACAGATCATTCAAGACTCTGACCACGATGACGCATTGGCCTTCAGTCTAAGCCCACTGAAACTTACCCTAGGTACCAATGCTGAGCTACAATACCTTGAGGGCAATGCCTGGAAGCTTAGTGCTCTGGATTGTATCGGACCGTTGGGCTTACATAAACATACTCAGGTATGGACAGACGCATTCACGTGAAAAGCTTTGCCACCTTGTCAAGACTCAAAAGCATCCTCCATAAGTTAGAGACGAGATTTATTTGGACAGCGGGTCAATAATGTCTGAGAACATACTGATAGTCCACTGATACGGCCTGAGTCATACGGTAACATGATGAGAAGTTGGTTTATATCTCAGATTCTTAACATCAATATGGACCTACGAAAGAAATGAGTGAAGTCGTCATTACCTGGTTATGGCGCTCAGAATTACTTCAAGAGCCAACGCTCCAACATCCATATTGGGAAAGTCCAATTTGAGATATGTCCTCAATACTACACTTAAAAGGGGTCATCTTTGATATAATACCGCCGATTTACGATCTTCCTTGATGCTCAGCCGGTCGTCCTATAGTTTGGCAACTCTGAGTGTCTTCCAAGGCAGACTAGGCCACTCAACGAAGCGATTTGCCTCATTAAAAGGCTGAATGCAGGGTGATGTCACGAAAGGCGTGGCGTATCGTCTTTCTTAGCTGCCTTTAAGCTTTAACATCCCTGCGACATGCATTGACCCGAAAGCATCTGCTATACCAAGAATCATGGGATTTGCGAGAGCCTTCTCTGTTAGAATTTTGGTACTTGAACTTTTGTTAAACTATGCCAAAAAGAGACATGGCAACCAGGCGGCATTCATATCCGACGCTGCTATGCCTCCTCAGCCTACTGATCATGGCTTATTAGCTTACGGATTAGCTGACGCTTTAGCTTACGAAACGACACTCTCCGTTCCCGATCCTAGTCCCTCTTATCGTTACAGCCTTATCTAAACGATAGCGCCCGTGGGGAAACACGCCAAACGACTCTCCTGGACATGACACCACCTCAAAACGACCACCTCATATGTTGTGGCTGAGAGCTTAAATTGGCAGAGAGAACTTGGTAACTTGTGAGAGAAGGATCAAGACGCGCAATTGGGGCTCAGGATGATGCTAGTGCTTATTGTCTTCCAGATGCATTCAGTCGGCAAATTCAATCAATATCCCGCAGGGTAGCTAAACCACTCGGTCAATTCCCAGGGTCGGGCTTTTTACTTAAAGCCCGTCTCCGATATTGTCAGATTGCACCATGCTAAAAATAAAGAACTGAAGTAAGCTTAAATGTTTATTTTCATATAAAGGCTCTTCTTAAACTTGCAGTCTCTCTTTATTATTCCATTCATCTTCTCCATTATCATTCTAGACCCCGAACATCAAACATCAACATGAGAAAATATCTCCAAATTACGGCATTAATTGTCACGACACTCGCCTCCGCGGCAGCCAGTCTGGTCATGATGCACTTTTCTTGTTATGCCACTGTGTGCCCCGAGGACTATTTCTCGTATGAGACACGTCTCCATGTCATTATTTATTACTCCTTTCTGTTACTCGCTCTTGTTCTTCTTGCCCTTCGTTCATACAGTCCTGCTGTCCAGTCGTTTACCAATATCCGGCCGCTGTCTGGTGTTCCTCTGATTGGTAATCGAGTTGTTCTTGGAGATACTTTCATGACCATATGGATACTGATCATGACTTTCGGACCGACCATTTATTGGTATCCAACCCACTGGGATTTCTGGGGAAGCCGCATCGACGGCCTGAACTGGCTATCCGCCAAGATTCAACTCACCATTACGGGTGTAACGGGACATTATGCGGACGTCCTTCTTGGCCTTCTGATCATACCTGTATCGAGAAACAGCCTTGTTGGACAGGCATTCTCTGTACATCACAGGACATTACTTTTCGCGCATCGAATTATCGCTTATCTGTTCTCAATTGCCGTCGCTGTGCACGGCATTACGTATATTGTGAGCCTTCAACGTAACATTAATACTCTTTAGCAGTCACTGATGCGATCTAGGTTTATGCTACAGATGGTAGCAGCGAAGGAGACAAAGCCAAAGAAGAGGCTTTAGCAACAGGAAATCCAACAATGACCTTATCAGAGAGTAAGCAAAGAAGCTCCTGGTTTGTACAGACCACATACACTGGAATTGCTGCCTTTCTGCCGATCTTGGCTGTCCTCGTCACTTCGCTCCCGTATATTCGTCGCCAGCACTACAACTTATTTTACTATACTCACGTCATCTGTGGCATCATAATCTTTGTTGCGTCATGCATCCATGCCAGTACCGACTTTTATCTTCTTCTTCCTGGTCTGTTGTTGTGGATAGGAGATTGGGTGAGGAGAGTATTCTTCGGAGAGACCAATGGATTGAGTACAAAGACCGTCGCTACAGTCGAGAATATAGGCAATAGCTGGATCAGAATCTCGCTTCCTCCGAAGATCTCTCCACAACAGATGACGGAGAAACCCGTACTGACCAGCGAGCCTTTGCTGTATTACTATCTCAATGCTCCAGCGGTCAGCAAGTTCCAGATCCATGCCTTCACGGCTGCTGTTTCGGCTTCCACTAGTCATGGACCCAAATTCCTGATACAACGAGCCAGTGGAAAGCCTCAGAAGAGACTTGACAAAGAATGGACTTGGAAGTTAGGCGCTTTGGTACCTAATACCCAAGACAGCCGAGACCTGGAAATTCGACTTGAGGGACCTTATCGCATCAACGATGCCGACTACATCAATGCGTCACAAATATTGTGCATCGTTGGTGGGACAGGTGTTACGGGAGCTCTAAGTCTCGCACGTTGGTGGCTGGACGCTGGCTCTGTGAATAGTCGGTTCACCTTGATTTGGGCTGTGCGTACCAGAGAGTCACTCGAGATCAAGGAGTGGACAGATCTCATAGATATGGCAACTAGCAACAGCAGTCTCGAAGTCAGGCCGCATATAAGCTCTGAAATCGGGCGTTTGGACACTGGCTTGATACTCAAGGAAGCTTTTAAAGTGCACAACGCCCTAGCTGCCGATGGTAGCGGAGACGGATGGGTATATAGCGCAGGACCCGATTCCTTGGTAAAGGCAACTGAGCGATCATGTATCGAGGTACGAAAGGATCTGAAGAGGAGCAGGAAGAGTGGCGGTCAAAGGGCTTGGACACTGAAAGACTTCTCCTGGTACATCGAAGGCTAGACTCTACAATCTTAACAAGATACCAAATGTAACTTTGCCTTACTTGACTATTTCGCAGGCCAATTATTGTAGTAAAAACATTAGACGACATACATCTGCGATTCTGCGAGGACCCATTTGGCGGCTTCATTTCAGTCCAGCGCACCGCTATGATCAGACTGGCAGCCCCGAGCTTGATTCTGTGCCTGGTCGGTTCAAAGTCAAATCCCGTATTGGAGCCAGTGATCGTGAGTGTGCTGCTCCTGATAGAAGCTGTTGGACGGGGAACCCTTCCCAGAATCTTGTTTATAGATCTTTGTTATAGAACGACTCGCCATCTAAGCGGCCTCGCGGGCCATTCCATCCTCCCGAGGGCATTTACAGTCCTTCTAAAGCTCAATCAAGCTCAAACTGAGGTCGAAAAGTAAGAGAGGCCAACTCACAAGCCCCCGAAGTAGTCTTCAACAGAATTGCCACGTATAATAAATACGAATCCCCTGCACGAAACGCGTACAGAACAGATTGAGTTAGCTTCAAACCTCGGCAAATTAGGGTGTCGGCGGATCGGGGTTTGCTAGTCCCCATTGAACAACATGGCCCCCAGACCAGACCACAGAGCCCGCTTAGTCACTAGTAGAAGAAGTAAATGCTTGTGTAGATACGCTCTCGAATAAAGTTCTAGACGAGTATATAAGATCACTGAGTAGACAGATGCGAGATTACCATAAGCTTTACTCCTTTAAATAACACATAAAGAAAGACCCCTTATAACAATCTTCCCTGTACCCTGCGGCCTAGCCAAGCTCTGCGATAGCCATGTCTCACTCGCCAGCCATTCATCGATTCGTCGAGTTTATCAATTCAGCCGATGCCGCTATTGGCAACGAAGTCATCCACGAGTCAGCTGAATTCCACGTCCCTTTCGACAAAAAGCCATTGAAGGGTGTCAGCGGGTATCTGGAAATGCTAGGCATGATGCGCGCCGCCTTTCCGGATATTCAGTGGAGCGTCGAGCAGATCATCACGGAAGGAGATACAGTGGTGCTACGCTCCAAAACTCGCGGCACTCAGACCGGTCCTTTCATGGGATTCCCGCCCTCTGGGAAAAGCTTCGAGATAGTTGGGATGAACCTCTTTACGTTCTCGGAGGGGAAGATTATTAAAGAGCAGGGGTTGCCTGATCTATTTGGGATCCTTGTACAGATTGGAGCAGTTAAGATTCCTTTGTAAATGATGGGAAGATGTTGTGCAGGACAGAGCTGCCAATACCTTAATGGGCTGAAAGGTGGCTGGATTCTATCCTTGGTCATACGCAGAGCTGTTAAAGCAGCATAGCCATGAAATAAATGGAATGTGACCAAGAATAAAAGACCCTACTTGCGAATTTACTATAAGCGACAATGTCTAGTAGCACATGTAACTGGTGATTCGTATCAAAAGTTGTGAGCCCTTATGCATAGCCCTGAACATACGTAAAGAAACAACAACAACTAGAGACAGCCCCAATTCCGTTGTACTCGAGCAGCCTATTCCGGAATGGTGATATTGTAGCACAAGAGGCGTTAGCTGTAACTTACCTGGCCTAATTAAGGTTTGGCTATTTCCAGCACGGCGACTTGAGGCCAGAAGATGAACGAATGGGCTGCTCGTACGCCAACGCTTATAGACGTTGTCGAAGAGGCAGGCAGGGAGGGATCAGTGCGCAAGCGTGTTATAATAGATCTGTGACATTAATTTAATGCTTGGAGTTGATATCTCCGCTTAGTAAGGCAGAGTGGAAACATGGTTGCGTAATTTCCTAAGCCAGCCTGGGGCAGTTGAGTCTTGGGCCCATGTTTATGTCGATCTTTTTCGGGCAACGGATACAAGCAAACCCGAAAACCCATTGACGAGGCCTCTGCGTCTCTATCATTATGTATATATATAATCGTCTCATGTCGTTTAAAAATCAGCCGTAAAATCACCAACAACTACACTTCAACAAATTATAACCATGGGTTTCAGAGTCATCATCGTTGGTGGCAGCGTCGCTGGCCTCTCCGTCGCCAACATGCTTGAGCAATTCGATATAGACTATGTCCTTCTTGAAGCATATCCTCAAATAGCCCCTCAAGTCGGTGCCAGCATTGGCATCCTACCCAACGGCTTCCGCATACTCGACCAACTTGGATGTTTCGAGCCTATCCTCGACATTGCTGGGGATTGCCGCTACACTGTTGGGGGCATGTATGGGCCCGATGGTCTCCCACTTGCCGCTACTTCATCGACCAGTCTGTCAGTCCACTTTGAAAAGAGGTAACAAAAAAAGCTCAGCAGAACTCTCGCAGCAAGCCTTTACTAACTGACACAAGGGTCGGCTATCCCTCCATTTTCATCGATCGACAGATGTTGTTGCAGGTCCTGTACAAGAATCTGAAACATAAAGATCGAGTGTTTACCAAGAAGCGTGTTACTCGCGTGGAATTGGTCGATGGTGGAGTCCAAGCTTACACCCAAGACGGCTCTGTATACGAGGGCGACATTATCGTGGGAGCAGATGGTATCCACAGTGCAGTAAGAGATGAGATGTGGCGTCTCGGAAAGGAACAGAGTCCAGGATACTTCCCCGAAGACGAAAACTCTCGTACGTTTCACTACATGCCGTCATTATCTCGCTCACATCTTCTATAGGCGTCCCAGTCTCGACGAGATGCATCTTTGGAATCTCGAAACGACCCTCTGCTCTGGGTTACCGAAGCCAACAGATGGTGGTTGGCGATGGCCACGCGTATCTAATCATAGCAGCACCAGGAGACCGAACGTATTGGTTCCTCTTTGATGGTCTTCCGGAGACTAAGCGTGGGAAGGACATTTCTAGATACACCAAGGCTGATGAAGAGGGACTCGTGAAAGAGCACTATGGCGATCATATCACCCGAGACGTCACTTTTGGTGAGCTGTATGACCGAAAGATCATGTCGACGCTAGTTCCGCTTGAGGAGTATGTCTTCGATCGCTGGCATTACAAGCGCATCGTTACGATAGGGGATTCGGCTCACAAGGTATGTTAACTCACAAGGAACCTCTTCTATTACTAATATGATGGATAGATTGATCCGGCATCTGGTCAAGGCGGCAATGGAGCCATGGAGTCCGCAGCACTCCTCGTCAATGCCCTGGTTCGTCAACTGAAACTCAGCCCTGAAGGCCTTTCGGACTCTCAGATAGACACCGCACTATCAGAGGTCCACGCCCTCCGCTACGAGCGGGCTAAAAGTCTAGTCGAGCAAGCGCATTCGCTACAGATGATGATCAGCCAGCGTTTCCCGTTCGCTCGCTTCATCTTCAAGCGCCTTGTCTCTCTCTTTGGCCCAGACGCTTTTATTGACATTGTCACCCCGATCTGCTGCGAAGCCACGAGGATTCAAGGCATTCCTGTTCCGAAACGACCCCACTTTGTTCCATTTGAGGACGAATTACCCGCGAAGCCCATCAAGGGCGGTCTAGCTAGGCGAGTCCCGTGGGTTCTGGCAACCGGCACTCTTGGGCTGTCGCTCTTTGCTGCGCTCAAGAACATGGACCTTGGGCCCGGAACGGGAGTTCTATACGACGTTCTTCAGCAATGGGGTGCTGGAGGCCTTTTGGGAAAGATAGTTGGGCAGAGCTCGACGGCAGGCCTAATCAACTTGGTCCCTGTTCTCTCAGGTTGGCTCATCGAGGGCTCTCGGCGCGGAAACTCACTAAAACCATTGTCATGGTTTGTTCTATGATTATAATATCTCTGCACAGTCACTAACATCAAATAGGACAACAGTCTACTCTCTCATATACTCACTCATTGGTCCGAGCTCAGTGCTACCGTTCTTCTGTCTGTCGTCTGTCCTCTTCTCCACCAAGTCCACCATCCACAGACCTGTCAACCCCAAGATGGCCAAGTCTATCGTTCCAGGTGTTCTACTCGGATACGTGGCACCAACGGTGGCAGCCCTGTTGCCGATCAGAGATGCCAAACTCAGGCACTACGTCGGGGTAGTGTGGCAGGCATACCCTTTGCTTTGTGCTGTTTTCACTAGAGGACTTGCTGGTATCCGTTCCAAGACGACCAACAATGGACAACAGGAAGCCGACACGAAGATTGAAGACAGGCCTATCAACTATGCTTCCCCATCCGAGCTTCAAGCGTATACAAATGAGGATGTAGGGCCCCTCAAATTCTCTCATGGTTTTGGACTTGCTCTCTGTTTAGCTGCTCCCGTCATAGCCAAGGCCATATCGTCAGCCGACTGGATGCTGTCCGCAATATCTCAAGTAGCACCTTTCGGTCTAAACACAGGTGTCATCGGTGCAGTCTCGGGCATGGCATATTCCTTGTACGCTGTCTGGGAATTGAGATCACTTGGTTTTGTGAGAACAAAGCAGGCTGTGCTGGGAGGCTTGGCTTCTGTGGGTGCTTTGGGGCTGGCTGGACCTGGGGCCATGATTGCGGGCATTGATTATTGGCGTGAGCATGTCATTTCTAGCTTGAGTCCTGACACTGAGCTACTATGAGTATAGAGGGCTTGGCTGCGTGCGGGAACTGTGAAAGTCTGAAGAAATAGTGTATTCATCGACATTAGAGTTTAAGTTAGATTTTTTGTTATTGTTTGCCGTTGGGATCATATTATAGAAAACTTGCTTCCATTTATTATACATTGTTTACAAAAGTAGCCTATAAATAACTGTATGCCTTAGGAGCCTTGTTAGTAGAGTACCTAGGAGTATACACTTCGCCGCTATGACAGACAGCATAGAGCATGATATTAGGAACAATGGTCGAACAATAGACATCAAATTAACTAACTACTGAAGTAACTAAATCCTTAGTTATCCTATGCTAAGTGTTTATAAGGTATATCTTTGCTCGTGCTTAAGTAGATAAGAATTTTCTATCTAGATGGCGCCGAGATAAGGTAAAATCTGGCTGCCTAGTCCAAGGTCTCCTAAAAGACTTCCTAAATGTATCCTAATTCGACTAACTATACCTTAGTCTTTTCATCCCTTAGTATTAATAACCTGGGTTTCTTAGATAATTACTAAAATAATAGGCTAAACTTAAAGTTAAAAAGCTATGGTCTGATTAAATATATTAATTAAGTGTTACATGGTAATTTGTATAGGATTAAAAATAGCTACATCTTGCTATTCCAATAAAGGCCATGATGTAAATAAATCAGGTTAGGGATTGAAGCGTGCATTCGCACGTGACTCTATACGCATATGCGGCTGTGCGGGTATGAGTCCCCCGTACCCCACCCTTTCACCTAAACTCCTCAATTTAACCTCGAACAGTCAACATTACGAGAGACTGCATCAATATGGTGTATCCAGGGAAAAAGAGTTCAGGCTGTTCACTATGTAGAGAGCGAAAGATCAAGGTATGTCGCGTGACTCGCCATCGAGGACCTCATACTGACGTCGCCACTCAATTGATCAGTGTGACGAGAGGCGGCCAGGTTGTCGTCGCTGCGAAACGTACCGTACCCCCTGCCCTGGCTACAAAAGACCACTGGAGGTGCGCCTCTGCTTCGCCCAAGAGAATGCGAAGCTTGTTGAGGGATTAAAACCCACAGATCTGCGTACGCAGTCCATGACAGAAGCGATCGCGAACGCATCAAGTCCACCGTCGACTTGGAAACTAAATTTCATGCGAGAGGAGTATCTGATGAATTATTTTCTTACGCAGTACAGTGTTCCTTGTCGCCCGGGTATCTACTCGGGTCACCTGGAATTCCTCCCCGACCTCCTTGCATCGTCATCCCCAACGTCCCCGCTGTGGTCAGCCACATTTGCTTTAGCAAATCTAGTTCTTTCTCGGTGTCACAAGTCACCAGGCCTCTACGAAAGGGCGCGCAGGCCTTATGGCTCTGCCTTATGGTCTTTGAATGATAACCTCTCTCAAGCCCCTGACACATGGAAAGATGACACCGTCGCAGCTATCATGTTGCTGCATCAAATTGAGGTATCTCGCCAGCAACTGCGTAAATTCTACTTACACTAACACCGCATTTCTACTCAGGATATCGATGGTGCTTTATTTAATAACCGGGCTGCCCATATGCGTGGCATCGCTGAGTTATACAAGGCCCGTGGCCAGAAACTGCTAAGCAAATTGCCTGGAAGTTCACTCTATTCCTGGGCTTTTTCGCAATTGGTAGGCATAGTTCATTATGCAGTATCAACTGAATTGACAAGAAGCTGATAGGTAATAGCAAATCCATTCCTTCATCACGCAGACAAGCTATGAATGTCTCACTATTCCCCGCCCTGGACCTGATACCAACCATACCCCAACAGCCATTACTATGCTTATCGCCAAAGTCGGCCATTTTTGGTCCACACTAGCAGAGCGCTTGGCCGTTCTACGGCTCAACGAAGGGACAAGCCAGCAGCCGCGACAATTACTACTTCCATTACTGTTCGAGGCAGTAGAAATCCAGACTGAGACGGAAGCTCAGCTCGGTTCTCTTCCCGCCGTCTGGAAATTCAAAGAAGTAGTTCAAAATGATGGTCACTTCTTGGTCACGTATTCTGATCAGTGGCTGGGGAACCTTTGGATGCTGTACAATGCGGCTCAAATTATCTTCCACCACGGTTTGATCAACTGCTGTCGATGTCTGTCGAGCGCTCAAGATCAAACCTCTATAGATGCTACTTTGGTGGAAACGAGCCATATGGTAGCGACAGGAAATCTCAAACGACGGACGGAACTGGTTTGTGCTAGCATACCCTTTCCCCTTGGGCAAGTCGACATCGACGGACAGATTATGGCTGCCCCTGAGTGTAGAGCTAGTAATTGCTATCACCTGATTTGGCCGCTTGCTTTGGTAGCTCAGTCTAGTTATAGCACCAGGGACCAAGTGCGGCTATGCGAACGGACCTTGGAAAGTATCCGTTCGACATATGGGATACATCTAGCCGAGTCCGCTCGAGAGGTAGCTGCTCGGTTATTTCATCGGTCATAATATTTAGGGTTCGGTTAGTCACTATGGTCTTTATGAGTACTGAGAGAACTTGAGCATCCCGTGCTGTAGTCTCTATTAAGTCGGAGGCATAACCAATCACATGCGACCCGCACTCTTTGTCGTACCGAGAACTTGGTAGTGGCCGCATCGCGGGGAGCCGAGGTTGAACTATATAAAGTACCTGGGGGCGAGGTAATTCATCAATCACTACTTGACAACTCTCGCATCAATTTGCTGCCAAGCCAACGGTCCATAAACTCCCGCACCCGACGCTCTCTTGGGAAGACGACATGACGAATAAGATGATGCTGGATTTAGAATCGCCACTCAATCATAGCCATTTTAATTTGCCATCTGGAGTGTTTGTACATAAATGGCTGTGTGATTCGCCGCGCGCCATTGTCATCTTACAGCATGGGTTCGCAGAATATGCTGAGCGCTATGTTTGGTCTCACGCCAACCTTGTACCGACATTAAATGCCCAGGGCTTCGAGGTTTGGGCAATGGATCTTTGGGGTCATGGGAGATCGCCTGGGGCTCGTGGCGTGGTGGATGTGCAAACGGCAGTCGACGACCACATCCAGATACGACATCAAGCCGCCACCCTCGGCCTGCATGTTTTTCTGTTCGGGCACTCTCTCGGAGGCCTCATAACGGCCGCAAGCGCTGCAAGGGATTCTTCCCTGCCCAATGATGGTGTTGTCCTGTCTAGCCCGGCATTACCTGCGGGGATGATAGCTCCCGGAGAATGCGCCCTGGGTCTGTTAGCCCGTCTCATGCCGACCATCCGAATCCCGCTACCCAGATCGCCGATTGAAGAACTATGTCACGACTCTGCAACTGTCTCACAAGTCTATCAAGATGATGCCATGCACAAAGGCCAAATCTCGTTCTTGGTCGCGGCAACAGCTCTTCGCGAAGCAAGGCAGACGTGGGCGGCAGTGGAACAGTGGAAGAAGCCCACTCTTGTTATACACGGAACAAGCGACTCATATACCCAATTTTGTGGGAGCGAACGGTTTGTGCGAGAGATTGTGTCCGTGGATAAGACACTGCATCTCGTACAAGGGGGCTATCATGAGCTTCTAAATGATACAGACCGTGAACGGACGCTACAGGTCATCCTCAGCTTTTTGGAAGCTCGGTTAGGATAGTTGAGAGGATCAATCGGTCACGCGAATCGCATTAACGTTTGCTGGCTGCGCTAAGCTGTGGAGGGGACCCTGTTAGATGGGTTATCACCATATCATTTGTGTTCGAGGCCTTGGAAGCGAACTTCGCAAGCTTTTTCTAGATCGGGAATAGCTTGACGTCCCCTTAGCGGCGATTGGTTAGTGACCGCTGACTGACTAAACTGCATTTGACGAAGGGCAGTCCTTGAGAGGAAGCTTACCCCGACTTGAGAACGAGGTTCCAGCTGGAATGATGAAAGGCAGGGCCGTCGTAGTAGATGGGCTGTGGACAATTTTGACGACATTCACAGCTGATCTACGCCACACATAAATGGTACGTTTGCTGGACAAGCCTAGAATAGAAATAGCTTGCGAGTTGTCGGGGAAAAGCCCTTTCGGCACTAGCCTACTAGAGCTCGTGTAGGGGCTCAAGTCATTGTACCCTCGTGAAACCGATTATCAGAACCGTCATTCACACAATCCAATTATACCTCGGTACAGTCTGTTCCTGAGGGATTTATCTGGTGCCCGTTAGCATACATACGCGAACGCTAATTTAACTTGTAGAGTTTCCTCGGACAATGGCCGGAGGAAGTGCTGTTTTCAACATGAAGTCAGCAGATTAAGTGGATTTATAGAAATCCTCCGTTTAAATAGACTGGTGGCGTAAGTCACTTGGACGGTTTATTCCTCGACCGATGACATTCTCTTTCTTCCAAGTCACTGTTCAGACTGCTCGCATAACTCTCTACCCAGGATGCTTCCTCCGCTCATGAAGCTATCACAATTTCCGACAGTGGCTTGGCGCCTTTGGTTCACCACCTACATACCAACAGCAGCTCTGATTCTGGTGGCCTCTCGCATGCATGGAACCGTCTATCGTCTGCTGCAGGGTTCTGGCCGTAAAGGCCAACCAAGTGTCTGGAAACGACTACTTTACGCGTTGTTCCTAATTCCTTTATTATTGTCCCGGATGTTGAATGCGGTTATGACGTACTATTCGCGGCTCAAGTTCCATCGTGTTTATCGCAGTGGGATCCAAGACCACCGTGTAGATGATGTCGATCATTTCAGAACTCACATCGAGCTACTGCATACAACTGGACCTCGCTTCACAGGTAGCGAAGCACACGGGAATTACGTCACATGGCTGGAGACTCAACTGAAAGACATACCAAACCTGGAAGTATTTTCAGAAGATGTCGAGGTTCTTGGTTGGCAGCCAAAAGGAAGTCTTGAGGAGTCGGCAACTTTGACAATACTACAGGGTGATGGCCTTGGCCAACCTGACAGAATAGCCGTCGCTGGATCAGTTCCCTATACGCTTCCAAGTACTGGCCGTACAGGCGATCTGATTTATGTGCCCAGACACCAGAGAATAAGCGGTCATGAGCTGAATGGAAAGATGATCCTGAGAGACTTCCCAGTACACCAGTTACCGTATGCGGTTGGTATGTTACCAGCCTACTGGATGACCAGCGACATGAATGACGACCTTCTCGATGTATACGACCGACCTGGATTCGCAGACCAAGTCATCCATCAAGATCTTCTCGATGCCGGAAGCGCCCAAGTTGCTGGCGTTTTGTTCATGTTTGACGTTCCAAGACATCAAGTTGCGTCATACTTTGAACCTCACAAGGGTACACATTATCACATACCGGCTGCCTACGTTGGCGTTAAAGAGAGCATAGTCCTTAAGAACGCAGCGATGGACGTGTCGACAAAGACTTCCGCTACCCTATCTGTACAAGCCAAAGTCACACAGAGAACAGCCAAGGCGTTAAAGGCGGTCCTGCCTGGACAGATTGACGAGCGTGTAATTTACGTTACTCATACAGACGGGAATACTTGCGTCCAGGAAAATGGTCCGGTGGCTCTCTTGGCCCTCGCACGCTACTTCGCCACACGGTCCAATTTCCCGGGGCGCCGCACGATAGAGTTCGCCTTCAATGTAGGACATCTGCATATCTCACGGGAGGGTAGTCTTGCCCAGGCAAAAGAGCTTGATGCCTCGTTCGATCGCATTGGCGACACGACAGCTCTTGTCATACCCGTTGAACATCTTGGCACGCGAGAGATCGAGGCTGTGCATGAGCAAGGTGAGCCGGGTCGGCGTCTCTGCTACACGGGACGCGGAGAAACCATGTTCTGGTGCGTGGGACCTAGCCCACCCGTGGTGCAAGCAGTCATAGCAGCAGTGGCCAGACGGCGGCTAGATAGGGTCGTTGTCACGCGAGGCGTTTCAATACCGAGGTTTAACAAGACGCCGGTTTTTACGTCATTCGGGGGGATTGGAACGTACTACCACAACCTGTTGCTTCCAACAACATCGCTCATATCTGGTCCATGGTCTCTCTGGGCGCCCAGCTTTGGACCAGATGCTGTTGATACAGGCAGACTTAGGCAGCAGAGTCTTGCTTTGGGAGATGTCTATGACAGCCTGGAGATGGTCAGCCGCCAAGAGATTGTTCAGGGGTATATTGAGTATCGAAAACAAAGATCCCTGCGGGGGGGATCATGGATGTTCTGTGAACCGCCTGAACAGGCCGAGGCTGTTGTAACATTAGAGAGTGGTGCTATTCAATATTAGTGGCAACCTCGAGTCCAATTTCACTACGTCACCACACAGCATTTACAATCCTTGGTACAGAGTTATTTGTGAAAGTCATAAATGGTGCAGTCCGTGTCGTGGAAGGTCTCCTTCGACAACTCACTTCAGCTCCTTCTGTATCTTGAATCACGTGCGGGCCTCGATCTTTAGTAACTTCTCAGGAACCTCCTAGGTCACACTTGCTATGCCCACTACGAATCTCGCCGCTTCTGCGATTGAAGTTGCCATGACTGCAAATCTTCTGAAGTCCATGCTCTTGAGTGGAAATCTGGCTTCTATTGTAACTTGGTCACGAGGCTTCTGTACTCCAATGATGAACCACAGGAGATGTGTTATTTGCAGTTGAGGCTTGTGACTGGGAGCTCAGATCATTAGGCAGACCCTAGATGATTCACAGCATATTGCGACGTTGGTGTTAGGTCACAATTACTAGCGAATAGCTAGGTAGCGCCTCAACAAAGACCTAGCTATGTTAAGAAATAGCTTGCGAGTAGGTTTCCCCTCAATTTCCTGAAACAGTTAAAGATTGTTACGGCCAAAACGGGTAGACTGGAGCTAACGGAACTCACCCCTGCCAACGACATGGAAAAGACCTGGTACTAATCACTTCTTAATTCAGTTCTAATATAGGAATAAAACTGATCACTGTCCCCAACATGCCTCGGTTTGTAGTTTAAGACTGTGACTATGTAGGCGTAATAGATTAATTCATGTGAGGAGTAGTCGTCACGAATGGTATGTTGAAGAAGACTATAAGTAGTTATGTTATCCTGTGAGGATAATCTAATAGTTACTCAAAGTACCTCCTATATACTAAGCCGTGTCTTCTATTATATATGATGTTGGCTATCAACACCCTTACAGCAGTTCTGGCACTTTCTGGTGTTGCAGCTCAAGAAATCCCTAGCTGTGCAACCTCCTGTATTAACGACGCTACAACCTTAACAACCGACTGTAAAGTTGACGACTACACATGCTCATGTATGGAAGGTAACCTGGCCTCTATATAAAAGGCTGCTACCTTATGTGTCCTGAAATAATGCGGCATCGAAACTATAAAAGGTAAAGTCAAATCTATAATTAAATAGATAGGCGATGGCTGCTAGATGTCTTAAGCGTCTCAGTGAGCTTTTGGTACTGGAATTATGTACTTATTTTTGTGTTCGACATAGAAAAAGTCCTCCCTGCCATCTAAGCCCTTTGTAAGAAATATGGCTCGAGTGATAGTGCTAAGACTACCATTGCCAGTATGACATTAGTTACTCCAACCTTAATAGCGCTAGCTGCAGCTATAAGCACAGCGGAGAACTCTAGTAATAAGCAGGTTCCTCGACTCATGAGCTTCGGATACTTTTTTGGGTTGGCAATCTCTGTATTTGGAGTCATGTGAGTCAACATGGATTCGACTGGTACTCGATTACTAGTCTGAAGTGAGAATTAAAGAAGAAAGGCACATAATATACTCATATAAAAACATGATGGACTGAATGTAATAACCTGAAGTGATCACGATGAATGATCTCGTGCTTGTTTGTCCTGCTGTTAGGAGCGGTGTATATTAGTAGCCTTGCACTCTTATTTGATAATTTCTAAGATCCTGCGTGTATTCCCCAACCATATGTCATCACTGGTTACTGTGAAAGTCCTAGCCGAACCAGACGAGATCTTCTAAGCTAGCTAAGGTCTCCTTCGTCCGAGCTTAGAAGTCTACCTACTTGTGCCTTGTGGAGCGACGCATCTGAGGCATGTGCAAGTGCGGGGGCCGAACATAATCGCATAAGTGAACCATTCTAGTGTTATTCAAGCTCTGGTCTGGGAATGCTTAATAGTAGTTGTCGTCTAGCGCATGTCCGTGCTCTGTAGGCTAGAATACGCGTGGATGAATGTGGGCCTGGCTCAAAACCGCCCTCGCAAGCTATTTCTGCATTTGGCTAGCGGGTGATGTAAATGTGCACATGAGGAACTTCAATGTAAAGCCACTTATGAAGTTTGCGAGGGACTCAATGCCAATATGGGATTTCTCCCTCGGCTCACGTTGCAGCTTGTGAGAGCACCAACTCCAAGACTGGTTAAAAAGAAGCCCTTTAAGGTCGAAGACCCAACGTTTTATCACGCAAGCCAGGGACTTGAACGCAGCATCCATCTCAGCTCCACCATGGCCGCCTCTAAATGTGAGAGTCGTCTTCAAACCGCAAAAGTTGAATCAGTACAAGAGATTGAAAATGCGGAGCAAGGGTTAGAGCGTCGTGATAAGTCCCGCTCGCTCTGGCATTCGATTCGAGCCCATCCAAGTATCATAGGCTACACGCTCGCCTTGTGTGCAGCTATCCTTCTTTTTGGCTATGACAGTGTCATTGTCAGTTCTGTTGCGGCCATGCCGGCATTCCAGTAAGTTGACTTAAGTTTGAAAAACGATACCTCCACTCTAGTATAGACAGGTTCCTAATATTCGGGCTCCTAGGATCGATTTTGGAGAATACCACGATTTCGAATTGATCCTTCCCTCCTCTTGGTTAGGAGTATGGACGGCCGCATCTCCGATCGGACTCGTTTTCGGTGCGCTCTTTGGAGGTTGGATACAAAACCTTTGGGGTAGGAAACGATCGCTACTACTTGGTAATCTGATCGTGGCGGTAGGCATTGCTATATGCTTCGCCTCGAATCGTGTCGATGAGCTGAATGCCCGCCGTTCCGTCTACCTGATTGGCAAATTGATTGAAGGTCTAGGTCTGGGCGTACTGGTCTGCTCGACACAGACCTGGATATCCGAGGTGGCTCCAGTGGCAGTGCGTGCCTTTCTGTTGTCCCTCATTCCAACGTTCACCTTACTCGGACAGCTTGTGGGTTCTGGAGTTGTCTTTATTCTACTTTCTGCCCCTGCCCACAAAGGCTATACTATCGGGTTCGCCTCCCAGTGGCCGTTCTCGGCTATCCTTCTCATAGCGACACTCATAATGCCCGAGAGCCCAACGTATCTTGTACGCAAAGGCCAGGACGAGGCGGCACACAAGGCACATGAGCGTTTGTATCGTAACGGACATGCAGCAGCTGCCACACGAGAACTCATGGAGACGATACGGCATGAAAGGGCTTCCAATGGGGACAAAACTGGCGGCATGCGTGACTGCTTTGTCGGGGTCAATAGACGCCGGACGTGGCTGGTTACATTCTTGTTCAATGTCCCTCAATTCTTCGGCATAACGCTGCTTGCCAATGCGAGTTACTTCATGCAGACGATCGGGATGGGTGCTGATAACTCGCTCATGTTCCTGGTTATTGGGATTGCTATTGGCCTTGTTGCCAATCTGCTCAGCATCTGGACCTTGGCTTCGCTACGGAGGCGAACGTTACTTATAGCCACCCTGTCAGCTACAACGCTTTTGTGGGTCTCTATCGGCGTTGCAGGATGTTTTGATAGTATCGTAGTGCCTTGGTAAGATCTCAAAGATTGGCGTTGGAACTCGCTGACTGACACTCCCTCTACTGTTTAGGTACATTGCCGCCTGTATGATGCTCATCATATTTACCTGCGGCTGTGGTGCATGGCCTGCCTCGGTGGTCGTGGCATCAGAAACGTCCTCTTTGCAGCTTCGCGGTTACTCGCAAAGTCTTGGGTGGATATCTCAAGGAGTCATTTCCGGAGTCTCTAGCATTGTCCTACCCTACATCTTCAACAAGGACGGAGCGGATCTTCGTGGTAAGACAGGGTTTATATTTGCTGTGTTATCTAGTTTTGCTTGCTTTATCAGCTGGCTCTGTGTTCCGGAGATGGGGGGACTGACACCACGTGAGATCGACCAGAAATTTGAAGCATTTCTGTCAGCTCGCCAGTTTTAATTGTTAATTAAGAGTGGCGGCTCTTCCAGTGGAGAGCATCAGCCTTTACTGGACCGGATACGGCGAAAATTCTACAAACTACGGGAGACACTACATCCTTGGTCGTCAAATGCCAAGTGTTCGCAAGGTCTGTCTCTACCCGCGCTCAAGCAAATGAGAATATTCTGTGAAGGTGGCGCCCGATTGTCGTGAAATCTAGATGGCCGGGAGTAAGAAGAGCTTGAGACGAACCTTGGGTGCCTAGTCTAAGGTATCCTAAGTCTATACTAAGCTGTGCTAAATTTACCTCAGTTTTATCATCCCTTAGGATAGTGGACCCGCGTTTCTCAACGCTGATCCGATAATTGATGTCGATGAGGTTGAACTTTGGGCTGAAAAGCCATGGTTGGATCGGACATATTGTTTAATTGCTGTATGGTAATTTGTATGGGATTAAAAGAACACCGTGTCCTGCTATTCTGATGACAGGATAGGATAACGACGGCAGTGATGATGACACTTAAGGAGAGTTAATCACGGGAAGAAGGAATGTCTTGAATGTTGAAATGTTTTCCCACGGTACTGTGAAGGTGCAGGTGCTATTCCTTTATTGATTCTCAAAGCATGTTGGGAAATTATACTTCCTTACAAGAGAAGGTATCGACTGGAAACTCAGAACGATAATGCCCGTTTCTATTGGTCAGGTTCAACTACTCACGACGTCAAGGTTTTGCTTGCAAAGACTGTACTAAGTTCTGTCTGCTGATTTAAGCTCTCAGCCACAAGTCTCAACTGCAGATAACACCTCTAGGGCTGTACATGATCCACAGCGTGGCAAGTTCTGAAATTTTATTATCCAACCATATAAGTACCCCAAGCCCTCCCTCCGTTTCCATCCTTAGCCATTCCTTTCCTCGACAACGCCCACCATGGCTGGTTTCCAGGATCTACCCACCGAGCTCACAGCGGCGATCATGAAATATGCCGATACACCACAAGATGTTTCCGCCATAATTCGCGCCGGTCCTTGGTTATTACACTGTTTTCTCGACAATAGGAAGTGATGAGGCCGCATACGACTAAAATTATGGAAGTTTGTGGCGGTCATGTCTCAACTGCCTACATGCTCGCTGCTCGACTCCGCCATGCTAAGCAGGATCCTACGTTCAATGATACCAGTCCACAGCATCGCGAACAAATCGTCAGTTCGATTCTACGTTCTTATATCAGCAGCCACAATACCCATCATCACCTGTCTCCCCGCGCTTCACTATCGGTCATTTGCACACTCTCGACTCTCGCCATCGACGTGGAATGGCTAACAACAAGCTACATCTTCCAGGTTCAGGGCCACTTGCTTCGAGGTAGATACCACGAGGAACGGCCTAAAGTCTCCTTCAAGGAGCGCCAAAGGTCCATCAACGCAGCTTGCCGCTTCGAGAGCTACGTCCAAGCGTTTTTTTACATGGAGCAGCCGTTATTCCCCGGGGATGAGACCATCCGTCGACTCCTATTTGCGCCGCGTCTGTGTAATTTAGAGTCACGCGATTCGGTGTACTCTACGCAAACCTTCTATTCCATTGCATACCATGTCTATGATCGGCACCGCACTATGATCCAGAACATCAACGGCTATCTGAGTAGGTCCAGTAGGGGCTCCCGGTCCATAAGTGGCAAGGACCAGGACAACTCCCAAGCGACGGAAGAGAGGCAAAAGCAGCGACTTTTACATTGCGGACAGATCGAGGTAAATAAGTATGTGCAGTACCTCACATCAGAAGGGCTAGGCATGCTCTTACGCCTCCAGAGTATGGCACTTGAGGATCAGTCACAGTTTGTGCTATCGAACTTTGAGAGCATCTTGGACAGTCCACACCCCAATGTTGTCATGGTTCATGGTATTGATTGCTATAATATTGGAACGGTAGAGTAACATGGATGGAGTCCTTGGGTAGATTGTGAGAACGCTTTTGAAGTACCCGGGGAATGGAGATGGGGACAATCATTCTGGTATGTTGATGGGTGGGCATCTCGTGGGTTGATGTGGTGGTAGCTCTAATATAACTGGTAGCAAGGCGTGCAACGAAACTCGACTCGCAAAATCCTTACAAACTACAAAATTAGTTCGATTCACCTACGGAACTGTTTGCTAGGATAAAAGCCTTTTATCCCTCTCCTGACTGGTGCCTTTAGCAGTACCTGCCACGAGGCGTAACTCCTTGAATACTTAGAGTAAGTAACTCTCTTATCAAGCCCTTCTGCATATCAGACACCGTGAAACGTCCGCTTCTGATTTTCACCTTGCACACTTGCAAACTTGTAAAATGAACAAAAGTTGCCGCGAAACTGGCCTAGACATGGGTAATTAAAACACCTCATGTCACTGCCGGCTCCGCTGGGCTTGAAGATGTACTCGAAGCCGCAGTAGTCGCATTCCCATGCATACTCCCACCTGGAGCCCTTCAACGACTTCCGTGGTGAATCGCCGTTGCTAGCTGTACAGGGAGGTTTCACCTGGACATTTGACTCCAATGGCTTTGTAGGTAGATGTTCCGTCAAGATGTCGTCGTCCCCGTTTCCCTCAAAACTGGTGTAGTCCGGTAATCCAGTCGATATCACTGAACTACACTCCTGTATCTGCGTTATGTCCTTGCTAGAGTAAGAATGTTGAATCTGTGGCTCGGATGATGGATGTAGCGGTACATTAAAGTCAAACTGAAACTCCATGTCTTTTGGTGTCGTTGGTATCGAATCAACACCGTCGCATGTCGAAGCTTTCTTCGTCCCCGTGTCGTTCGATCCATTGTCTGATAGCGCTTGAAAGCCGCTAAAGAGGTCTTCCATCAACTGTTGAACAAATTTTCCTTTGTCGTTGGAAAGACCCAGGCTTCTTGATATTCCCGGAACTACTCGACTGCTCCCCTGCTTACATACCGCAATCATACTTCCAACGATTTCGTCCTTAGAGTTGCCGAGATACGGCCCTTCTCTTGGCAACGTCCGATTGAACAGAGTTTTCCAGATCTTGTGCCATTGCTTTTCAGGTGATAGTCTTCTATCTAAGCGAAGTTTCAAAATGTTCTGTGTTCTTGTATTCACGCCCCTTATATTATCTGATGTGTCCCGTTTGACATAATGGCGCCGAGATAGATGCTGCTTGAGATCCTGGATACGATAGAGCTTGCGGCTCAAGCATTCTATGTGGCGAACTGGATCAAGGCGGAAATAAAGGCAAGCAAAGGGTTTTCTGACTTCAATGTCCTCCACACTAGAATCGTCACTTTCAATCATGGATGGGCAAGGGCTCCCATCCTCGTTGCGGATGCACGTCTTAGTCGGGCCTAGAGGTATCGATTGTTCTCTCGAGGACGATAGATCCTCTTCAACCGACTGTAATGGTCCGAAATGATCGCCTGTATCGTGGTCAGACCGGTAGGTACTCAATAATTAGTTGTCTCACCTATACCGTATGTTAACAGCGAAGTAGAAGGAGGTTCCATCACCCTTGAACTCATTAAACAGTCCGGTGAATCCTGTCCATAATAACTGTAGGTATCTGATGCATCAAAGAACGCGAAATCTTCAGTTGTATCAACAGAACCCTGCCCCGATGGAAAGTTCTTCTTCGAAAGCATATCGAGAGAGCAGTATTGGTGTTGCGTTTCCGCATAAAGCTTATCGACAGTTTCTTTCCCACGATCCACTATTTGCGTAAGATGGAGAGCTTCTGCGAAGCTCAGTGTCGGTGAGCTTGTGTCGTGCGTTGGAAATGATGATATGGGTGTTGAGAGGCCTGATTCAAATTCGAGGTCGAATAAAGAGGTCATAGAATGTTGTGCTGTAGAGGTTTCTGAGCTCGCTGCCGAGGTTGCAAAAAACATGTCACTCGCAGAGCCCTCGCCTCCTTCCAGCGGGTGGGTTTGGTGGAGCCATGGACAGAAGTTCTGGCCTGCCATGAACTCTAGCTGTGTCGAGTCGACGATTATTCCTGTGAACAGGAGTGCAGTAAAAGACAACTGTCGTATTGATGTGGATTCCTTCATAGCAATCTGGTAAAGCATTCTCACAAAGCCTTCATCTCCATCAGGTCGATACTGTACCAAGCATGGTATGCATGGTGAGAAAATGGATCAACACAGGTGACGTCCTTCAGTGCTCGTTGGCACGCTCACTGGCAGTTTACACTAATGGACCGGGGCGTTAGCGCTGAAGGGAGTGGCTTTAGCGTTAGCTAATTCGGAAGACAGCGTGATGTGCAGGCATTTCAGGTCTCAGCAAAAGTTGTTCTAAATTATACTAGACTTGCATAATTACCTAAGGATGCCTATGAAACAACATTGGTACCCTGGAAGTCCGGCGACACTGCAAGTGTACGTATCGACGGCAAGAACTTCGCACAACTGTGTTCAGGCAATCACTTGATACAACGGTAAATGGTCCAGGTACAGCTTAGTCTCGCTGTAGGTCGCCTCCGAGAAAAGAACAGTTTCATGACAACCTTGTGCGCTCCATTTCATGGTAGAGCTCCTACAAGGTCTCCCCCAAATGCAAGCACATTGACCAATTGTACGTCGTGTGGCTTTCATATAGACACAAATGTGTTGTTCCGACCCTCCTTTACACATCTGTGTTGAAGCCGCTACTGCAGCTTTCTGGGACATGGCCAATTATAGTATAGTGATGTTCACCCCTCCCCCCCACCATTACAGCGGACACGTTGCTCTGCATCGATAGATCTGAAAGGCTGCTGAAACCGGAGAATAATTACTGCTATTCTAGATTTCACTCTGGATGCCTTGGGGCGCCTTAGTTCGCCTTAACACAACGGTGGAAGGGATATTGGCGACGGACCCATTAGATCTCGACTAAGAAAATTGACTTGATCATTTTTTTCATTTATGATAGTTTCAAATCTTCAATCATATTCTTAAACAGAGTTTCACAACGAGAAGAATTTGTTGTTTGAGTAACCTTGTTTTCCGCATTGTTTTGCCCTCAGCCTTGTTTTCACAATGAGCACTATCACCTTGACACCTAGTGGACTCGAGATCCACCAAGAATATGGACTTGGTCTCCAGTTTCAAAATTCCAGTTACTATTCAATTGCACCCAAACAGAAGAAGCTGCCAGTAAAGCTGCAGATTATCATCCAGCAGCTCATTATTCTCAGTCTCCTTGTCGATTTTTACAAGTCTGAGGGACCAAGCAAGAACAAGAACCAGCAGTTGTCTGCCAAGGTTCAAGACGAGGCTTCACCCTTGCCGTCCACTGGCGAAATTAGTGCAGCTACCCGACACTCTGACGCTGGAGCCAACAGCGCCTCCAATGTCGTGCTACTATTCCCGGGGAAGCGCAGACACGGGCACTGGTGGATTCTGTACTGCCCAACAGTGGAATCGAATGGGTCTGAAGCGCCGAGCGTCGGCGATAAGCGCGCTGGCTCGCCAGGCTCTGGCAATCAATCTGGCCGAAAGAAAAAGGGATCTGGTCGGGAGAACAATGACCGGAGCAGTGGCAAAGGCGGCAAGGGAAATGGACAAAGCCCAAGCAAAAAGAAAAGAGGCTTTGGCCCCCACCAGCCTTTTACCAAAAAGCTAGCTTGTCTTTTCTTCAAACTTGATCCGCGCAAATACCAATGCTGCGCTGGGTACAAAATAACCGAGTGGGATCGTCTCTTGCAACACCTCAAACGGCAGCACCTCATCGAGGGAGAGCATTGCCCCAAATGCCGCGAAGAATTTTGCGGCCAGGACGCCGAGACCGAAAGGAACGAGCATACCCGCCAAGATACTTGTGTCGAAGAAACTGCTCTGGAAACCGGCCTACTTCTTGAAGATGAGTATGAAGCCCTTAACGGGTTGCATGGTTCTCATGAAGAAAAATGGTATGAAGCATGGGCGAAGCTATTTGGGGAACATCCAGCTCCCTATTCGCCATTTTTCGAAACTGTGGACTGTATGCTGGAAGTGCAGCACAGCACGATGGAGAGAGAACTGCCGACGATTTTACAGTCGTTTCGTCGCGATGCATTGGATAGACCAGATGGTAATACTGCCTCAGCCACTATCGGCGCGATACTCAGGCTGTTACGGAACCCCATTCCTACCTCCAATCCATTAAGACAGGAAGAGCCCCAGGAGACGATGGCGCCTTCGACGCCGACACAAATACTGTTAGTGCCAGATAGGCCACATGGTCGGGATCCAGAGACTTGGTCAGATGCCATGGAGCCCTCGAGGCCCAGCTCTGGCGATTTCCCTGATCTGCCATACTTTTCTTCCATGGAAGCAGAATCTTTTGGATACATGTTGCATGGAATGCTTTGGCCCCAGCCTTTGGATGAACCTCCCGTGTCTTTTGATGAGGATGAAGTTTTTCGTCAGCTGACGAATTACCCAGACGATGGAGATTATTTTGGAGAGCTTGACAACAGTGGACATACTTAAGAACGAAGGAAATTTGCGATGTAGGCCATAGTTGTTTTATGGACTTTTATAATATCGGATTCACATAGCTGAATGCCTGAAAGTTGAGTATTCTGCACACGTCATATTATGTCAAAATGGCGATTTTGGGCCTTATCGCTACGGAGTACCAGTTTGACACGTCGGTCGAAATTCAACCTGTAGATAATAAAATTTGAGGATAATGAGGCCTGAGATTACTGCCGTCTTGGAGAGCGTTTCAGGCGCCTGATGTGAGCACCAGCTATAATGGACAGCGATGTAACTAATAAAGGCGCCCAATGCTGCCCAAAACAATAGTGCACCAGCTGAGTGTGAAAAAGAGGGACCTTTTCACCTTCGCATACTGCCTGGTGACCTAGAAAAGTAGTACCAGAGCAAGTAAAATGCATGAGATAATAAGGCTCTGTTTGTGCCAGGATGTCGAGTTGGTGGCTGACTTCCGCGCATTTGCGTAGCGTCTCTCCCCAATAAGTTGAGGCTCCGCTCGTGTCAATGGCCGAGAAAACTACCGCCGCCGCTCAAAACTTTGCGGCTCTGCACCTACACAACTGTGAGATTTACTGCCATGCGGCTCAAGCGGGGGCCATTGAATGAGGCTCTTATAAGAGTCAATTGAAGCACAACCGATATTGCAACGAGCATCGAGTACCTAACAACAATTTCATCTTCCAATCATAGTGCATTGAATTTTCAGTTGTCATTTACATTTCACATTAGTCTAACCCCCTCTGCGACCATTGATAGCCGTCATGGGCATTATTCGCTTTCGCCCGCGACGAGCCGCATTGACGCAAACACTTCCACTGAGACCTTTACAGCCTTCCCCGTACAATGTCAATGGAGCAAGAATACCGCGGCTTCAGCACCAACAACACGGCTCTCGGGATCGCGACAGTGGCTGCAGACAAAACAGCTACGACAGCGCCAGTGAAAGCTCAGGTGATGAATCCTGTTGCGAGGACAAATCTACGCAATGGAAAAATAGCATATTGCTTTATGACCCCAGCATTCAAATTGCGAGACAGCATATCCTACCAGTAGCTCGTGCACAGCTCGACGAGTTTCTTTCCCAAGCATATACCGAGCCATCTCATCAAGAACAGACACAGCATGAATGGCGAAACGAATACAGTTGGGCCCTTCCAATGAACGTCAACACAAGTTGCGACGACGAGGGTCTCGCGCTTGAGGATTCCTTTGTTATTATACCGCGAGTAGGAGGTCGCACCCAGTACCAATGTCCCTTCTACGCTTCGAACCCAAAGAAGTATCATGACTGTATGATTCATCACGAACTCCACTCCATCGAGAGTGTGAAAAGTCACGTGAAACGGCACCATGCTAAGCCGCCATACTGTCCAAGGTGCTCAAAGACTTTTGAGAGCGTGTCGAAATGCGACAGGCACATCCTGGAGAAAAAGTGCAGAACAGAGTCTCTCAATATACCGGACGGAATCAATTTCTACCAGAGGAGCAGACTCTCTAGAAAAGGCAATCCCGAACTATCTGGCAAACGACGCTGGGAGCATATATACAAGACGATCTTTCCAGGGGCTGATAGTTGTCCCTCGCCATACTTGGATAGCGGAGCAGGGCTGGCTGTGTCGATGGCGCGAGACTTTTGGAGAATGCAGGGAAGAGAGTTGATATTGGAGTTTTTAGCAAGTCAGAATTGGCTGCCGTTCAGCCAAGGAGATGCTCATACCGTTCTGTATGAGCTGGTGATGTTCGATCTCATTACGCAACTCATGGAAGAAGCCTGACGGTTTTCTTCTGGTATTGTGGGATATACCGCTAAGTTCTTAGTTATCTTGTGCAAGGCACCGACATTACTTGCCTACATCAATTGATTATTTTAAACCAGGAATAATGAGCTAATAGCACCAATAAGGGTCACAATGATCCAAGATGACTCATTCCCATAAATTTCCTCTTTCGTCAAAGACCAGGGCATGCACTCTACGCTAGCTCCACGTCATGGCATGCCTCACCACTGTATTTCGGAAAAGACGCAGCACCGAACCAATAGGACTGCCAGCATAACCAAGACGACATCATCACTGTATCCTAGCGCGAAATTTTATTTCTGGCGAGGACTCGCATAGAGATCTGTTCAGAGGTTCCACTTCCAGCCCATTTCAAATGACATTCATGACAGTGCAGGGCAAACGTCAGAATCACTTAAATATAGATTGAAGAGTGTTGAAATTTCTGCTGTAATTCTCATTCATTCCCCCCGCAACAAATCCAATTGTAATAAATGGCTTTCCTTTCCTCTCCGTTGGGCCTCAGTGTCTCAATACTCGCCATCCTTCTCGGGGCTATCATCTTCACCAACAAGAAACCGAAATTCCCAATCATCAACAAATATCCCAAAGACTTCTTCTACCATCAGGCGAATCAAGAGTACAAGACCAACGCGAGAAAGTTACTCAAAGACGGCGCTGCCAAGTATGGCGAGAACCCATTCAACATCCTGGTCCCAAATGGCATCAAGACTATTCTGCCACCTTCGTTTGTCAGCTGGGCCAAGAACAACAAGGATCTGGACCACCAACAACTCATCAGAGACGAATACTTTGCTAGCTACCCTGGTTTCGACGTCCAGCATGTCTTGCACCACCCGAATAGGATGGTCATCAACATGGTCCAGGGAAAGTTATCCAAAACTGACAAGACTCTCCCTGTCATGAATGAACACATCAAGGCGGGTCTGTCTGACATTTGGGGAGAAAACAAATCTTGGAAGACGCTCAACTGGGAAGATGGTACTACTGGAGTTGTTTCTCGTGCAGCAGCTTCCATCTTTGTCGGACCGGAACTCGCTGCTGACCCTGAATGGCAAAAGGTCTCGAGAGCTTATGTTCTGGATTACTTTGGAGCTGTTGGAGAAATGCATATGTGGGCCTCGTGGTTGAGATGGCTGGTTGTCTGGTATCTTCCCGGTGCCTCGGCTTGCCGTGCTGGTTTAAAGCGAGCGCGGGAGATGGTGAGCAAGGTCGTTCAGAAGAGACGACAAGAGGAAAAAGAAGCTAAGATCAAAGGAAAAGAGGCTCCTGATTACTATGACGCCCTTGCTTGGACACTTGAATCTCCACTTGGAAACGAGTTTGAACCTGCTGACGTTCAGCTTGCTCTGGCTATGGCCGCCCTGTTTACTACTTCAGAGCTATTTCGACAGATCCTCATTGAGGTTGCTCGTCGCCCTGAGGTTGTTGAGCATCTGAGACGAGAGATTGAAGATGCTGCACCCGATCACGACTTTACTGCCACGACACTCGTCAAGATGCAGTTGCTCGATAGCTTCATGAAGGAGACCCAAAGACAAATCCCATCGCTAGGTAAGTTTTTCTCCGAGTGGCATTTCGCACATACTTACCAATTTAAGTGATATTGGAGAGATTGGTCATTCGCGACACCCGGCTTCCCGATGGCACTCTTCTCGAAAAAGGAACTCACATCGCCATCGATTCTCGAGAGATGTATAACCCCGCTAATTTTGAGAATCCCGACGAGTTTGATGCTTGGCGCTTTCATAAGCGTCGACAAGCTGGTGATAACACAAGTTTGTTCGTGCAGTCAAGCCCAGAGCATGCCCAGTTCGGCATGGGCAAACACATATGCCCCGGCAGGTTCTTTGCTGGCAGCGAGTTAAAGCTTTGCCTGGCTCACATCATACTCAAATATGACATTAGATTGAAGGACGGGTGCTTGGGAAAACCTATGCAGTTTGGCTTCTTGAGTGCCACTGATCCATTCACCCAGCTGGAAGTTCGAAGAAGATAGTACTGTAAAGTTTGTATTTATAGGCTTGATAGACTAGAAATTGATTTTATGAGTTAGGGCATATCCTCACGGCTGGCAAAGGCTCCTTTCATGCAAGCTCAAGGAGGAACACTTAGACACCACTTTATAATTTTATTGCATCATGCCTGGGGTTTTGTTCTTCATGACAGAGGGAACAAAAACATAGCTACACCAAGAAGTCTCTCACTTCTTATTCTTCTTCTTCTTTCTCTTCTCCTTGCATTCTTCGCACTCCTTCCAGATCTCGGTGTCAATTACCTCGATCGGTTTTCTGCATGACCCAACTATGCCCCCTGACGCCGCACACGCGGTTACGTTGTTCCTTGTGATTTTCAAATTCTTGCAGTCTGGGCATAGTGTGAGCTCTCTACATTGCACACACATCGTGATGACCTGTGATAATCGGTTGAGTTATAGATATTAAAATATTATTGGGAATGGCAGATTTAATTAAGTTGAGGTTTCCAAGTTACAAATTGGCAACGAGGTAATTTATAGGCAAAAGAATATGAGTAGTTCTGTGACCAATAGTGTGCTGTTCACAGCTACAAACAGTTTAGAATTGCACCATTGTCAGAGCCCTGAGTAGATGAACATTGCCTCTTGGTAACTGTCGCCGTGACTCACTGCAGGAGCTCACTAACAGTTCACAGTCTGACGTAGTAGAACGTGCAGAGGAATTGATGGATCAAAAAATGTCGGTTAATCAGGCCTCACACTTCGCGATTTCACGTATTGGATTTCTGCTAATTCGTTCTTATGTCAAATGGCATATTACGATAATGCTGGTTCCTTGCACAGTACCAAAGCCTTCGGAATGCGTTTATTAAGTCTATCTAGGCTCCAAATATCGCAGAACGTTAAGCTATCTCTAATATACAAAGCTCAATTTAATCTTTCCCCTATATATCAGTAAGTCACTCTCATTTCTTCTTATTTTTATTTCTACATTTAGAGCACAGTGTTTTCGTTGTGTCAACCCTCCTTCCCCTGTTGCCACATCTTCCAAAGAACCCTCGAGACTGGGAACAACAGTGGTCAGAAAACCGCTGGGTGAGAAGGATCTCACAAACCCGGCAGACAGTTTGATATGTTACCTCTACACACATGACGAAGTTCTTAATAAACCGGTAACAGGATATTGACTTGGTAACTCGTGGTTCAGGTCAAAAGGTACAATTTCGACAATTAGTAAAGACCTAGCTGTCACTTACGTGAAAAGCTATAAAAGGAAGGAATATGCTTTCAATTTATAGTCTAAGATATTAAAGCATAGTATGGTGGCTCGTGATCTTCGATATGAGGCAAACCTTATGTTTCACGATGGTTGCCCGATGCGATCACAGCATACCACATGTACTATTCACCGAACTGTGTCCTTGAAGAATCCTCATCAATCGGCTTGGTGATGTGGCCAAACTGATTTCTTGTTTAATCGTGAGAAGGTAACGTCTTGACCAATTCCTATAGGCCAACTAGAACAGTTTGGGAGGCTGATGCTTAAGGGCAGTCACATATTGCTGGCGATACAACGTTGAAGAGTCGGAGCGAAATGCGCAAGAGGTATCGGATTGCCCGATCTGACATTTCAAGTAGTGAATATTTAAATACAGATATGAAAGATACAGTTACAGCAGCATTTGATCAAATGATACGGGTACTGACTACCATCTAGTGAATAAGACCGTCGTTCTTGACCTGCTTGAGGTACTTGAAATAGCTCGCAGTACTGTTTCGTCGAAGCTGTTTGCCATACTTGATGAACACAAAAGCAAGAGAAAACTGCGCCATGGCAACAAAGCCAGCGACAAGAAAAGCGTTCTGATAGCCCATTCCTGTAACCCACGGTGTGACACTGGGAGAGGTTAGTAGACGGAAAGTTAAATGATGGTGAGTCACGTACCCATAGCCTATGGCAAAGCTCATGGTGTTGCGAATCAGAATAATTGTAACAATGGAGTCAGAACCAAGTTCAGTGTAGCAGTCGATGCAGTAGCTAAGTGGAATCTGACAACCTGCAGTGATTGCGGCACCCAACATTCCCATGGCGATCAAGAGTCCTGACCAGTGAATGTGATGAGCAGCTCCCACGCCCCAGAGTAGTAGTGCACCTGGTACGACGAGAACTAGAACAGCATAAAGCCAAAGGCGGTACTCAGGCTCGTAGATGCCCTTGTTACGGCGAGTCAGGTATAAGACCAGCTTGTCTCCAATTTGGCCAGAAAAAAATGTCCTGTACTTGTTAGCTTATGTAAGATGTAGTTGAAAATCATTCCTGGCCTACCCGAGAAACACTCCAATGATGGTGGAGATATAGCAAAGGCCAACAGAGCTTGGCTTGAATGAATAAGGAGGAGACGAGAGAATGACCGAGGCTGTAGCGTTGAGGACACTGAAGTAGCAAATAACAGCACCATACATGAATCCACAGAACACAACAATGGGCAAG
>JABEEO010000306.1:0-133322 GCA_013364945.1 Fusarium tupiense
GGCCTTGAAGGCATATAAGATGGTGCCTCCAATCCGTCGGACTTGGCTGGACAAATGATGCCTCAGAAAGTATCGAGGCTCCAGTTATAATATCAGCATCGCGAGTCAATGACCGTCAAAAGTTAAACTTCATCACAAACAAAGCCCTCATTCTGAACCCTCTCACAAAGGCAAAACCAAAGGCCAATATCAGAGACTTGTTTCATTCTACTGGGCATCATGAAATCTCACCCCCTTTTATCAGCCCAAGGTCGACAGACAATGGCCCCGTCAACCTTTCATAAGTTCCCAGAACTACCCCCCGAAATCCAGCTGCAGATATGGGAATCCTCATTTCGCTCACCCAAAGCTGTTCCCGGGGGTCTGCACTACATCGGTCTTGACCATGACGGATCTCCGGTTCCACTGGATAAAACCATCAAAGTCGAATTCCAGAGAGCAAGGTCAGGTTACGAATTGGAACAAGGTCTCTGGACGGCGTGCTGGGACTCCCGAGCAGCGGCAATGAAGCATGAGCGGCAGCAAGATGTCGAATGTGGCTATCCTGATGTCCTTAGCCCTATCCTTTTGGGGTTCGCCTTGGCGGGCCGCAGATCGTACGCAAGGAGAGAGCTTGTATCAAGAAAGCCTCCTATTTATGAAGGACAAGGGAACAGTGAATCGCTGGAACTGAAAATGTTCGTCTATCCCTCGCGAGATATATTCTGTGTCGCATTAAACAGAGCAGGGCGAGCTGCGTCTTATGGGAACTACTACCCACTCCGAGAATTCCAGAGACTCGCCTTCGAATTCAAGCCTTCTTGGAACAGTCAGTTATCGCTGCATGACAACTACTACCCTATAAAGAAGTTCCTGCCTTCGCTAGCCTTTATGCTCAGGCTGGTGTTTGAAGCAGCACATACCAGGCATCCCACCAGGGCAACTATCAGGCTCATCGACAGGAATGCTCGATGGATAAACGAAGACACAACACAAATTGGTCTTGACACATTCTATGATTGTGATTACGAATATGTCGAGATTCCCATGAAATCTGACTCGTCTTCTGCACGGATCGTTTGTCATAGCCCTGTTCTAGAATTCTTCGACCATCTGGACAGACTATTGGAGGACAAGCTCCAGAATATGGGCTCCTTCAGACTTGAGAGAGGGCCGAGATTCGTTATAAGGGACTACTTTTCTATCATTGCTTTACGGCAAAATGAAGCGGGAGCCGCAAAGGAGTGAGGTGTCAACCGCACTTCGGAGAGTGTCTATAACATCTTCTTCCATTCAAGCACAACTTCGGATGGGGAGAGAAGAGATATGTTGTTCTGAGAGGCTGGTCCTGGTACTTTTGCAGTGGCTCGCCTCGGAAACCTAATGGAATAGGGTCTTGAGTTGAGAGGCCACAGGAACTGAATGGGATCACTCAAGATTAATGCCTGGGAAAGACCTTTTGGATGATAGTGCGTTTCCTGAGGTGCATTCCTCATACTTCTACAATATAGTTTGGGATGACTGATGGACTAGGAAGTTTGGTAATTCTTAATCGAACCTTGTAATATTAGTAGTTTCGAATTGATTCGGGAGATCTGGGTGCCTTCACATGAAAGTTTTTAAAAGTAAAAGAACAAAGGCGTACTTAAGGAAGACAGAGATGCTGTTTCGGTGCTTCGCCTTCACTCCGACTTCAGCTCCATATCTTTCACCTCCACATATCAAGGCCGACAAGCTGCTAGCAATGTCCCCCCCAACTTTCCATCTCTTCTCACAGCTCCCGTGTGAGCTCCGAGTACAAGTCTGGGAGTCGGCAATCCGAGAATGTGCAAAATATATTTATGACTCTTCATCATGGACCTGCGTTCTTGGGGAAGAGAATCTGAAGCCGGAGTCTCAAAAGAAGCATACCTACGGCATAAACTATGTGCGCTTTGACAACAGGGGCGATTGTATTCCTCTGGACTGCAGCTGGAATAAGCCTCACCCGGCCAACCGGTCTGCTTACCTCTGGCACGCCGGTCTGTGGATGGCTTGCAAGGAGTCTCGTGAGGTCATGCGAAAACGCTTGTTCCATAGCCCCTGCTCCAAAGGATATCTGGACGATGTGGACAAGCAGGTGAACTGTGGCCTGAGAAAATGGTTTTATGGCAATGAAGAGGAAGTAGATGTGGTTTGGAATGGGTGGGATCGAAAAATAGAACCATATGAGCCCTGGCTTATGGCCACGTCCCGCGGGGACATGTTTTGCATTACTCCAGACAATCATAGGCCCCTCACTCGGTTCAAACTCTTCAGGGAGAGCAGCGGTATTTGCATCCACAAATATGCTGTCGAGTTTGATCCAGCTTGGGTCTCCGAACTGGCTGGTCTCGACAAGTATCAACCGACGCACCGTTTATCACCCACTTTAGCCTTCGCCATTAAAGTCTTTTGCGAAATAGCAACTCAAGAAAGAAGTCTACCCTCGGTCATACATCTTATCGACAGATACTCTGGCTGGAAGAGCGTTAGCAACGCCGAGGAACTCTCGGTGTACTACGATTGCGAACACGAGTATGTCCAGATCGACCCAAGTAATCCTCTCGCCAGAAATCGTCTTATCCGAAGCACCCCCATGCTCAGGTTTTTAGACCAGGTGGATCGAATTCTTAAATACACATTGACCTGGAAACGAAAGACATCCCCACAGGCATGGGGTGATTACGGGCTTCCGCCCGATGGGTTGTCTGTACGGAAGTTGGTGCGGGTCATGGCCCGGCGTGATAAGGAGGTGGTGCCCATGATTACAAAAGGCAATACTATTCCGCCTAATGTGAGACAGTTTGCTTCGGTAACTTCGTTAAATAGGAAACTCGTCAGGGGAAAGCTGGCTGTACTATGAGACGGTAGTTTGGATTGGCTGTGGTGTTTTGCACTGTTTTTGTATCTTAGGCTCAAGCTGTAGGGCTCTACTTGAACTTCGTTGAGACGTTGTCTCCATGAAATATGTAATTGAAAGCTGATTTTGGGATTACAATGGAATAATGGCTTTTTTAAGTGTCGGGAATAGGTAGTCATGAGATTATCTTGGGATGTGTGAGGCTCATAAGTAAAGCTTCTGCATAGGTATCTGCAATTGACTGCCGATGTAGAACCCCTAAAGAGTATCTCATTCATCTTGCTTTTGAGAAAGGATCCTTTTGGTATTTTAAGATTCAAGTTGCCAACATTATCCGATCAATTTTTACTTTAAGATTCAAGTAAAAACGTATAAATGGATCACGCACGCGGCCATCCAATGATCTACGACATCTAAGAAAGCTTCTTTGGGACACTGACTCATTCCAGGGAGTCTCACGTATAAAGTCTCAGAGTCATCACTGCCTATAAATAAGCACCTCTTGTCCGACTACCTTCTTGTCCTTTATCCGTCAAACAACACTTGCGCTGCCGGTAACAGCTGACACCCGAAGCTCATCATGGACGCCACCACATTCCACTCGTTTCCCCGACTACCTTTTGAGCTACGCCAGAAAATCTGGCAATATGCCAGCTTATATCTGAACGAGAAGCGCAGGAGCATTCACTATCTGCATATGGACAAAAATAGAAACATCTGGCCTCGGGACTACGATTTGAGGACTGTTGACCCAAGCAAAAGATCTGGCTACACGTGGCATTCCTATATATGGCATGTAGGGCTATGGACAGCTTGCAGGGAGTCTCATTATGCTGTCAGAGAGTTCGAAGATCTTTACTTCGGGTTGCAACGCCCGCGGCGTTGCATGAGGGTAGTTTCCCCCCACAAATGCGATTCTTTGCCCCGGGACCACGTTATAGATCTCACTGAGGACATATGCTGCATCACCACCGATTCTTGGGAGTCTCTTCTGAGACCCTGGAAACCGATATATGTTCAGACCGAAGATGCTCGAGGTCGGAAGCGATTGAAGAAACCTCAGAACATTGGTGTCAAGTTTGACCCATCTTGGCAAGAAGAACTGCAGAAGGCCGCGGAGAATGCCCGCTTCACCCCTGTTCTCCGTGACTTCTCTCCTCCACTGGCTTTTATGATCAGGCTTCTTTTTGAAGTTGCACCCGATGAATTTCGTGGCCAATCGAAGGTTATGCTGATCGATGACGAATCTGAATGGCAATCATTCGACACTGAAGGGCATCGCGGATATAGGATCTTCGATTCCGGCCAGGAGTACGTGGAACTGGGGTATATTCTGGGCTTGGGTACCCATGTTGCACATCCGGACAGTCCTATAGACTACTTTATCATGGATCTCTGTTCCTTATTCATGGGGAAGTTAAATAAGGCTTGCAACGGCCATAGTAGGATTCACCTCTTCGCCACTGACTATTTTATACCAGTTCTGAGACGGGACAAACAAGTTCCAATGATCAGCCAGTAGCATACTGTCGAGACCAAAGCGCATGGCGGACCTGGATCTTAACATACAGATGATGGTAGCAGAGTTGGTAGAACTAGCGCTAGCAATCAACAAGACCCAATCCAAGCAAGATGTTTGAGGATATCATTTTGTGATGTTTCTCCGCATGATCTCTTTCGGCAATTGTTTAGTTGGCTTGTAAATATGATTCAAGATCTAAACTCTGAAGTTGTGGGCTACAAGATGCCTGTGTGAAGTGTAACACTCACATATCAGAAGCTCGTGCCGTTGTGAGTCAGAGCTTTACTGACGCAGAGTTAGTACAATAAACCAATGAATCCCACTTCACATGGGAACGCCGAGCGGAACAAACGGCCCGGTTCTTGCCTCATGCTAACTTAGAGTGCCCGTCACTGCCAGTCGGCAAGTCCAGCCCGTTCCTGAATCATCGACCCAAACGAGCTTCCACTGCCTTGATCACAACTTTATTCATTTCTCTCCTTCATCCATGTTCCGCTCGCCTTTCCTTTGCCCCATCAATAACTCTTGTCTTACAACGCGCCTCATCAAAACACCATTTCAATGCGTCTACAACCCCCTCAAACGATCCTGCCGAGCGCCAATACCCATCGCACACCTCACGTGAGGTAATGTCCAAAAACAAGGTGGGTATCTTTGTGCGAAGCTTCGCGTTTGCGCCCGTTGCAATCGTTGAGCGGAGATTTTCTTTGTCGCAGTCCACGAACCAGTGATCACTATAAACATGAGGCCAAATGACACAGACGACTGACCAACCCTCCCGCGGTGGCCACGGCGTCAACCACGCTCGCCTTTCTTCACCGCATCAACAACTCAGTTTGACAACGCGCTTCGACAAAACACCATTCTCAAGTACCTATAAAGCCCCCAAATAGCTCCATTGGGCGCCAATACCCATCATCGGCTCCACAGCAATGCCAAAAGGCAAGGTGACCATCTTTATGCTTTCACGTTCGCACCCGTTGCAAACGAAAACATAACGGCCGGGCCCCGATGCCAATTGTACGCCTCGAGAAATAAAGCAAGACTTGAACACACTGGTCTGGATGACTTACCATTCAGGGAATATTTGATAAGCATCTGGGACAGGTTGAGTGTTTGAGGATCAGAGGCATGACGACGACTTCCAGCCAGGGTTGGAGGCTTGAGAACCAGCATAAGAATGTCTGTGGCCCCTGGTTCTGATGTGGCTTTCTTCGCAATGTCTGGCAGCTAGTTGGGAGACCTGAGATCCAGGGGAAACTGCAACAGCCGTGTTGTAGGAAATGGGTATCAATAAGCTTGTCTCACTCCAGGCAACTTGCCACCACTGTCGCAGGAGGGGTTCGATGTTTAGTACACATTTTGTGTTTACCAAGCCTTGACAATACGGGCTGGAGAAAGGTGTCGATGTAGCCAGAACTTGACACCAGCCTAGCTAGAAGCAACAGCAAAGTAACAAGTAGTCCAAGCTCATGCTGCTCAGGTATCTCCAGTGGTCCAAAGCTGCAACTACTACGCAGATGCATCGCCTTTGGTGTCCTTGTAAAAGCGACAGATGGGATAGCAATAGGATAGCTCATGTCTCAAGCGTGTAAGTTCGACGGTCGCAATGGCGTTCAAATATGAACAGCGGCAGGAATGATGGGAGCGCACTTAGAGGAAAGTGTCTGGTAATGAGGGTTGGGGGGTCTTTGTCGTTGAACAATGCCATGTTGGCGATCGACCACGAAATCGTTGCTGAGCGAGGACGGTCTCCCTTTGCGGCGGAGCCTGAAGCGACGGGGCCGAGGGCATTTCCAAGTGCTGCTTGCGTTGTGCTTACAGTTCTCTGCCCATTAGCTTCAAGAACTTGGCGTGTCATTTGTGATGTATGAAGCACGTACGTTCCAGAAAAGAACGATTCGGACTTGTCGAAATGCTGTAAGGCTCGGTCAGAAATTGAGGTTTCTGCGAGCTTGTTTGTGAGAACTCTCTTGCAACATTTGCCAAGAGCATCGCAAAGCTGACATCCCCAAAGCTTTGGTTGCTTCAGGTTCCCGGGCACCGAAGCACAACGTCGTCTGATGAAGATTCGCCGAGTTATCGTTGGGGACCGTTCTGGGCTTGCTGGGGGGCTTGAACTACTTCGGTGTAGCATTGGTGGGCAAGACTTTAAACGATAGTCAAGTCTGGAGTTCCCTCGTGGAAAGGTCCCATACAGGGCAATAGTTAGCAGACTACCGGAAAGAGTACGTCCACAAATCATAATACAGACCAAAGACTGACGTCGGCAGTCCAGACAGTAGAGTACTTTGACCCGAGAATAGTGTCTCTTATCACACAGCATGCGTTTTCCCCACGTCCTCACGAGCGGGGTGATAGGCTACGCGGTAAGAAGAGCCCTGGGAGTTCAAGGATGATACGGAAACGCGAGCAGGCGGTCTCATCGACAAAGCAAAAGATTGTGTGTCGCATGCGGACGAGCCGGAGATGGCTACGCTGTGTCTCACGTATACGCTATCGAGATTGTCGCCTGCATCGGCATACAGGAACGGATAGCTTGGTTTTTGGCGGGCTTTTCAAGGAGACTAGTTCTCGAGTCAGCCGATTCGCTGGTGATGTCGGGCCACCAAGGCCTGTCAAAAAAGAAGTTGGATAACGCTGGAACGGAATGAATGCGAATGAGCGAAAGCACTAGGCCGGTCTATACTAGCCTTCACATGGTTCCGGTTTGTCAACACCGAGATGGGGCAAGACAATTTAGATGATTTCTCCGTGAAATGCCCTACGACAGGAAGACAACGTTCCTATCAAGAGGTGTCTCGGTGACGAAGTCATGAAGACGAGCGATATGGATGCCAAGGTCGGTTGAGTGGCCACACAACTGTCCAAGGACTCCTTGTTGGATGCCGTGGTTAGGTCTGTGAAAAGTGTCAATCAAGGTTCCCACAGACGCAGTGAATAAAAGGCTCCATTCCGTTGTAGGACATACATTTGGATAAACCCACTCGTTCTCGAAGCGTGTTGTAAATCCTGAAAGGCTGCAAGGGAGAAACAAGGAATGCCCTAGATGTTCCGTGTGGCCATGTTCCTTTGCTCTACTTTTCCCTTCTCTATGTTAGCCAGATGTTGGAAAGGCCACAACTCACCTTGATTGCGTCTCCTACATTGCCTGAAGTCTAGAAAGACCAGGTCCCCGGGCGGCACCACGTGGAGGTTGTAGGAGTCCGACTTCGCCGCCCTTCCCCCATCAGCCCGATGGAGGCACCCCGTATAGGACTCAGCAACGTTGGACACAAAGACTCAACTGAAGCTGGACCTTGGCTCAATCAAACCCACACGATTGGCCACGACTCAGCAAACTCCGAAAAGAAAGCTGGACGATTTAGGGATCTTTAGTTGACTCAACAAACTCCGAAGAGAAGGTTGGACGATTTGTCAATCACCATTTTACCTTTCTCCCCACTTCGCAACCTCTGGATTTCACAGCAGATCATCCCACTTACCGACATGGTACTCCTTCAAATAGTCCTGCGGAGGGTCAGGATTCGCTTTGCCTCGCCCCTTGGCATAGTCCTTGGCTTCTCCTTTTGCAAAGGCTGTTGGAACGGGGTTCCCTGCTGTATCGGTGCCAGTAGAGTAAGATTTCCAATAATGATCGGCTAATCCCACGATGTAGGTCCTCCTCTCTTCGCTTAAGCTGCCATCATTGTATCTAGCTTCGATTTCGGCCTTGAAGTTGTCAACAGCGGCTTTCATCGCAGCCCAATCAATGACTGTATAGGCGTGCTCGGGATCGTTCACTTCAAGATCTTCCCCAGCCGCATTCTTCATCCAAAAAGTATGGACTTGTGGTGGGGGATTGTGGCATGCCTCATTGCGCTCGGCGTATTGGTGAATCCATTCAAGACATTGTAGCCTGGTCACACCAGCGTTGTTGCACAGACGTTGGATTCGGTCCAAGAAAGGCGTGCCAGGCGCTGTGTGCTCGCTCCCACCGCTTTCATGCCAGTCCAAGACAGCCTTTCTTTCCGCCTCAATCATATCCCTTGCGGATGTGGTGTGCCTCGCGCCATTGAGACAGTCCCATCTAGCGGTTTTATTGGCTCTTTTCTGTATGGAACTCTCCTCGGCCCTTAGAATATCCCCTTGTTCTTTAGGGTAACCACGGTACGCCACGCCGTCGGCTTGTGCTTGAGCCATGGCAGCCTCCACGACGGCATCATGATGATCTATGTAGGCAGCTCTGTATTGTACCTTGAATACCTCGGAGTCGGACTGGCAAATGGCAGCTTCATGAAACCGTATCCCCTTCAAAAGGTGGGAGAACCAGTCGCCATATTCAAGCATAAAGGAGAAGTCACTGATGTCGGCCTGGGCTTTTCGTTCTGCTTCTTGTGATTCCTCTAGTTCGGCCTTGGCTTGTTGCAACTGCGCTTCAAGGTCTTGAATCTTGTCGGCGAGGGCGGCGGAATTGCTTTTGGCCTCTTGCTTTTGCTTCTGCTTGGCCTCAAAGAAGTCGAAGGACGATTGGAGGAGGCTATTGTCACGAGACTTGGTCGCGGCTGCGAGAAGGGTTTCGGCCTGTTCGGACGACTCGGGGGAGAGGTCTCTTTTTTTCCATCGTCGGAGGGCTTCGACAATGTCGTCCTCGGTCTCATCCTCACTGTGCTTACGCTTGGGACGCTGTGGAAGTTCGTTTGAAGACATAGTGGGATGTTTGGTGACCGATAGTTTGTACGTATTGTGTTTATGTGTATGTTTGGGTGTTTGATTCGATGTAATTGTGTAGACTTTGCAATTGATGATGATGACGATGATGATTATGATAATGGTGAGTTGCCATGTGAGTCTGGGATGACATTCATGTTTACAGTATCACCATGGCTCTTTCCCACATAGTACCTGATGGTTATGGGTTATCAGGCAAAGTATAGAGACATCCATGAATACATACGTGTTTCACCCCAAGAACTTCCTCGTCTTTCTGAAAGTAAATCTGTAAATAAGTAGTTCTCGAAATTTGCAATCCATCTCGAAGCTTGTCTTCGTTACATCTACCGGCGGCTGAGACAGCAGCGAGGTCACAGTCAACACGTACCAGGGGGATGTCTGGTGCTTGTCAAATGAGCAGGAGCGCTTTTCGTCCGTCGGATCTCCACTGAAGGAAGTGTCCAAGCTTGCCACACCTTCGGCGTACCAGTCTTTTCGAGATCCTCATGGTCCTCGTTGGCTTGGTGAGGGGGCTCCCTCTTCTGTAGTCTTACGGCCAACTTGGCTCCGTTGATGTGGCCGGGACTTCGAGTCCATTGTCGGGGCCGCAGCGATACAGGGTAACTTATTCAGCTTCATGATGTTGGGCTCTTGGAACCTTCAACAGCCAGGATTCCCTCCGATTCATTTCGACCGGTACTGCTGTCTTCTCCATCTCGTCGCTTACCTCCGTCATGTTTGGGGACGTGGGTACAACAAGTATCGTTTGAATCACGCCGCGATGTTGTGTCGAAATGATACTGTTGAGTGGCCCACGGAGACCTACTCCGTCGTACACGTCGTTCTCATGATCACTCAGCCGCCAGGGAGCTGGTCCGGCCATCATGACTATCCCGATGATATTCATCCCTTTCCGAGACATTTGCCAGGCTTGATAAAAGGCGAGAGACCATGAAAAAAACCTCTCTTCACTTCCACAGCGGGTTCAGAATAGCGCTCTTGGGAATCGGCCAACTAGGATGCCAGCCGCTACAGAGAGCCAATTCTTGCATGCACCTCAGGGTGGATGTGGATGACAAGCTGGTGCTGGTCAGTCTAATTCACATGTTCAGAGTCTCGGCGGCCCTTTGCCTTGTCTACGAACGGACCCTTTGCGAGCCCTTTTTGAGCTAGCGAGCTATCGTACCTCAAGATCTTGCGTTTGCCTGGTCATTGATCCGCGAAGCTTAGTAAAGACTTTGCTGTACTGTCGGCCCGCACTCGGGTATTGCGAATCGATTTGGATCAGCTGTAGAATCTGCCTTCGGTTGCCATAGATTGTGTTGCTCTGCCTGTCACTCATGGTTTCCACCGGCCGAGGTTCTAGGTTGGCTGATTTCTACCTTGTTCATTTGTGGATGACAGACACCTGAAATATCGGTACAACAGATCTGAAAGCCACGAAATATCGCCTGGAAATTATTCGGGACGAGCAATCGGTTTCTCACTACCCAGTTGACAAATGCAGATTGACAATTTACCATCAATCTGTCACCTACAAAGACAAGTTACAAGATCCAAATCCGTGTCAGATCACTTTCCCTTCAATCCGTGGTGACTGACGCTGAGCCGAGCGGGAATGACTGCTGCAGGTACTAAACTCAAGGCTTCAAACAGCGCTCAACTAATGACCTTACAGAAATGGATGGATCTACGAAGCACTGGCACTTGGTCCACAACACAAAGATGTTTCCATATCCATGCAGGAACTTGAGGTTTTGCGAACGAGGCTCAGCCATTCAGCCGATGGCATTCAACTTAATTGATGTGAACAGTAGCTTTATAAATACAAAGGTCCCATCCAAGCCATATGATCGCGAGGCAACGTAGCTCTGCTATTAATCTTCGTCCATCTTCACGACAGAACGATTTTCCTGTTTGCCCTCCTCCTCCTGTGCACCGCTACTCAAAATGCTTTTGGTCAAACTTTCAGGCCACACAGGGCCTCGCCGCAGGACCTCCCCTTGGTCGACCGAAAAAGAGACAACCATTCTCATATATCCAAAGCCATCACGCTGTAGTCCGATTTGTCGTTACCATTGTTGGCCCCAAGGGCCGGGAGCCCAAAAACCGGGTCCTCGGATTCCGAGACAGGTTTGATATCCAGCCATGATCCTCAAAGGCCCAACTGAACGATCAGGCGGTCCCATGCGAAGAGCGACGCGAAAGATGCGACTCTGTGCATTCGCCGGGTTCTCTCGGCTTGCGTTCCGGATTCGCTTTTCGGACATGAACTTTGGCTATCACAGTTTCTGACGGGACCTTCGTTATTTGCAGTTGGGACTTGTGGCTGCTGAGAGCTTAAATCAGCGGACAGAACTTAGGGACCTTCGCACTGTTGGTGGGTCCGCTTCTGTGCGTTAGGTAGCCGACACCGGCAGGACGAGCGGTGTTCAGAGAAAACAGTCCCAAGACTTCTACTCCGTACATGCCTCAAGATCAAGGGTTTGCGTCAAGTGTTGGCTCAGCGAGAGCTCGGCGACAGCACCGACATCTCGCCGCTTTCTTCCGAAATCGCAGTTCTGAGCAGCCATGGCAATCTGAAAGGGTATTTTCAACTAGCACTGATGGGCTTTGTCTGATCTCTGTTCGACTGTCATCAGCGCTGTATTCAAGATGGATACCAGCATACAGAGCAGGTCACCAGGGTGTGACGTCACGCGCAATGACAGGCGATAAGATAAGGAACGGTATTGGGCTGGGCACTAAGGTACGCGTCAACTCCAAGGCGTATCATGCATGAATGAACATCACACATTTCCATTTTCCAAGCTAGCACATCGACAGCATCAAATGATCACGGCTATTTCCAGGAGGCTATTATTGCTATAACTCTTTTATTTTCTTACAGCACATGAATTTCACTCCCTCGGGGATTTCACGAACGGCGACCTTACGATAATTGACATGAGCTCATGACGTCAGACAGCCTCCAAGTTGGGGCCAACAAACGTCGTATTCTGGCGATCCTATCGCCTTGCCTTCCGTGGCGATCTTTCGAAGTCAAGTTTTGAGAAGAGCGCGTGAAGGGTGGGCGAATACCGACGCGACCATGGCCACAATCTCAAAAACAATATCGACCTGAAAGGCTGAATTCGACGATCACCGCAACAGCACATGAGGGCACTTTCGACCACCAATTGCACAACCTCAAACCGACATCAATATCTTCAAATTCAGCGAATCGATCTTCGGATCCCAAATTTCACCATCTGCGAGATCCTTTTACAGCCAAGCAAATGACCCTTCGCTGGGGTAAATGGTCTTCGCAGTCCCGCCCTCGTCAAACGAGAGTCCTTGACCGGCACCTCTGTACCGATTCACGCGCTCGTGGCATGATTTACGGCGAGATGTCAATTGCGTCGGTAGAGATAAACCTCTCAAAATCTTATCATAGTAAGTACTCGGCTTCCCCAAGGCTGCGAAGATGTATACTCGATCTTGTTTCGAGGAGTTTCCCTGGTCGTTCCAGGTGAGGCTGCGAGTGGTTGTGATCTGCAGCCTGCCTTGATGAATGCGAGCCTTTGCAACGACAAGGCCACTCAGCACCTGGTCTACTTTCATATCCAAGCTGCGGAAACATCGAACTCAACGTTGATGTTAAGTTGGGTGAGTAGCGGCTCATTAATGGGCGTTCAGGCAAGAAGCATGAATAAGCTTACAAGCAGCAATGCTCTTGTGGTCTGAGAGCTTGGAAGACTTCGGGAAATGGAAGATTCTTCGTGAGGGAAGCAAAGCGTTCGGAACAACAGCAAAGTTTCACAACAAAATCAGGCTATGTTATGTAAAACTGTATGATTGCCAGGGCTACCCCCAGATCGATCGGTCGAGGCGAACTCATGGCCAGCACTGCCACGGTATATTTCCTACGCTCCATATACTGCAGCGACTAGCATCTTGCCGTATGATGGGAACGAAGGCAATTAATCCGCATGCAGTATTTGGCCGATCATGAATTTGCTCAAGAATCCTACGCTGCAATGTGGTAAGCCCAATGCAGAAAACTTCCGTCACGGAATTCTCGAAATTTCTTTTACCCTTATCTTCCTGAATGACTGTATGAAACGGAGGGCAAGCCTCCAACAGCAAAGACAATAACAACAGCAAACCAGGAGTCTGTGCGGATATAATAACATTGCCTGAGCATATACAATGCCAGAATAAGAAACCGTAAGGCTATTAATTGATGCCTAAAGCTTATGACACCTTTACAAGATATATTAAGCCAATATGCTAAAAGAATCCTATTTAACTTTAGCTTTTAAAAGGCAACATATATATATAGCCTTAATAAAAATAAGTCTTATAATAAAAAAAAATAAAAAAAAAACTTTTATAATAACTTAATTAGTAACTTTATTAGCAGCAGCGTGGCTACTAATAGAGTTACACATAGTGTAAATAAATATAGTTAAAATTACATTAAGTTCCATTAAAAAAGAGGGACCGTAAGGCTATTGTCTTAGTGTATTACTGGTTTTATAAACTTAATACTACTACCACCGTCTGCCTCAAGGCCATGAAAAAGAGCTATAATCTTAATTTTAATAATCTCAGCTTTACTATATAATAATTGATTAGCCATTTTAGTAAGCCAGGTGAGTTATTTGCATTCAAGACTTGTGGCTCAGAGCTTAAATTAGCAGAGAGAAATTAGCGCAGAGCGTTTGCTCTGTAGTTACTTTTGCAACAAAAAGTCACGCCGCAGAGAATGAGTCATCTCAGAACTTAGATAAGGCTCTTGGTCGGGTATAAAACAAGTCGCTTCTCTTCTTTTTAGCACAGCACTTCTTCCACTTTCTGATCATCTTTACGCATCTCTACCAACATCGCCACAACCCACTTGCTCCACCATGAGTCGAGCCACTTTCCACCCATTCCCGAACTTGCCGGTCGAGATCCGGCTGCAAATCTGGGAAGATGCATGTTTTGATTGGGGTAGTGGCCGTTTTGGTCTGCACTATATCCAATTGAATGAGAACCGGCAACTTGCCCCCCTGAACTGCGAATGGCAAACGACTGGCCCAAGAAACAGATCGGCATATCTATGGCACGCAGGTCTTTGGACTGCTTGCAAAGAATCTCGAGATATTGTTGGAAAGCATTGGAGTAGTCAGGGATGGTCAGATTTCCAGAAGAACACCAAGGATAAAAATCTTGGTGATGTTATCTGGTTTCTTTCGGAACCTTTTCCTCCTCCCATTCGCATTCGACAAGGACTTATACACAGAAAAGGCGACTACGAACCCTGGCATCAAGTCGCTGATATGGAGCGAGATATATTTTGCGTCACCGCCGAGTCATGGGAACCACTGGTCAAGAACTGGAAACCGCTTCACATCGATGCTGAGGATGAATGGGGGCGCCACTTCATCGATGACGTGACGAACGTCGCTGTCGAGTTTGACCCATCCTGGTGTCAGACCATTAAAAAGTTCAGTGAGGATACCCACGTCAGCGACTATCCTCCGTCTTTGGCCTTTTTGATCAGATTACTTTTCGATCAAGCCCATAACAAGGAATGCAGGAAGAGTGTTCTCCTTATCGATAGAAACGTTCTGTGGCACGTTAAGGATGAAGCACTGGCTCGTTATCATCCGATCTTCATGGATTGCGATCACGAATATTTCGAAATAAATTCTCATGAACTCGAATGGGATAGTCCACTGTCTCATTTTCTGTCCTTGCTCGACAGATTGATAGGCAACAAGTTGACCAAGATCGAGTACGGAGAGCCGAGCTTCAAGTATAATCTGAGTGAATCGGATTGGGAGCAGGATGATCGACTCCCCCCCGAAGAATTAATGAGATATGTCGTGAGGCGGGATAACCTGCGTCCACGGAATCTTATCAGATGATAAGCCAAAAGGCTTTGGCGTAGGTAGCTTATGCTGCCTAAGCTCTGTGTTTTTGGGGGATCCTTTTGCGCGAACAAATGTGGCATCTGATGTTTGCATCGCGCGCCGCACAACGTCCACGGGACAGTACCTGGGTATTTGGCTTTTCCCTCGAGTTCCAACTGTTGATACACGGCTTGGTCAATCTCCTTGTTCTCATGCGCCACACGAACATAGCCCCATCGTGGCTTTACCAACCGATGTGTTCAGGAGCCTGTCTTAGTGTACGCACCAGCTCCGTCAATGGGGACCCTCGAATTTGGCTTGGAGCCAAATTCGAGGAGATGCGAAGAAAAGCGAACATCAGCAGTGCCTGATATTCTTGGTTCATTATCTGGATTTACGAAAGGGGTACCTATAATAAAAAATGTTTTTTTTTAAATAAATAACTTCATCTACTGTTTCAGACGAGTCGTTAAGGACAACTTGGATAAGTGATAACATACTGTAATGCATGTGTAACCTTCAACAAATGGGATTTTCGTCTTGCGTACACAACTGACCCTGATGTGGTCAATCGCAGTCGCCTTTTGGTACGTACTGATTGTAACAGTGGAGGTTAGTCCAACGCATTAAAAGAAAATGCAAGGTGGTGACAATTATGGCGTGTGTTCAAGAAAATGAAGATAGCGTTGGTTCAGTGTCATTACGTCCAGATTTCCATTCAAAAAAAAAAAAAAAAAGAAATTGGCGCTACAGCAACATTTCCAGTTTATAGTAAGCACTGTCTTATCCCATCGTGTTTCATCCACTTTGCCCCTGGGAAACGGTAGAAGCTTTGGAGGTAGCAAGGGCCATGAATGACCAACTCTATCAAACGCCAGACTGTCAAACCACGTTCGGACGATGCTGCGATTAGTTCAATGCATGATCAGTGTTTTCTTTGGTTTTGAATGGTAATCGAATAAAAGAAAATTGATTCTCGAGCTCGCGAGTCGTATTGCCGTAGTTTATTGCGAGTGTCATCTCCACGCTCTGCGTGCACAGCCCGAATGAACTGTGATTGCCTTGGTACCTAGTTACATTTGCTACCAAGGGCGGTCTCCCTACAGAGGATGACGAAGGAGGTGCTTCGGGATGTGAATCCACCAAGAATTGAGGATTGAGGCAGGAAACCATATCGGACTTGCCCGAGTTTCCGGTTGAGTTCAACACCATGAAAAGCACTCAGATCCCCAGTCTTGTTTTTCCCTTCTTCAAGCCCATCGTAACACTGCGGTGAGTACTCCCATTCCCGCCATCGACGCATGACTATTGTCAATTTGATGCTAATTATTTTGATCCCTTTTTAGAGTCCCACCGTCATATTTGGTAAGTTGCGATCCTTTCCAAACGTTGATGGCGGATTGAATGCTTACATTCCGTCTTCAAGCCCACCATTACCTTTTGTGAGTCTGCCCATTCCCACCATCGACGTTCAATCGTTTTCAAACTGATGCTAACTATTTCGCTCTTCTTTTAGTCGTCCAACGTCAATTTGGTAAGTTCTGATGCCCTGCCAACCGTTGATGACGAGCTGATTGCTAACCCCTGTTCTCTCCAGTGCTTCAACTGTCCACCGTATGTATGACTTCACCTTGGGATGGCTCATTGCTGACATTACTGTCTCTCTCGCCACTGCAGAAATTTCTAATTCTTTTCCTCGTAAGTGTTCCCTTTTTTCAGCTACAACAACTCCCCGAAATATGTGTTTGAGAAGGATTCTGACCATTTGTGTGCTTCTAGAACCACCATCACGATGCCTCGCGTAAGTTTGCCCTCAAATCTATAAAAGTACTGCGATGCTAACCTTCTTAGACTAACTCCAAGCGATACTTCTCCAACGTAAGAACCCATCGACCGTATCCCCCAATCCCACGATCCAGCACCGATCAGCGAACATACTTGCAATCATATCCAGAAGTATAGGGTCCCCTTGGTCCGAAACCACCTGCTTCTCTTCCCAAGAGTCTGACCGGCAATTACGCTCGCGGCCCCTCCAAAACACCCCAACACACCATTGTCGACATGCATGAACCACATCAAGTCTAGTAGACAGCATTCCGGAAATAAATCGGAATCTTTACTGGATACTCAAGGAATGCTGACGGGTTTATTAGGACCAGCAGCCCGCCCGGGGTGGCTTTGGCCGCGCCCGTGGCCAAGTAAGTTCATTCTTTGACACTCTTGGGCCAAACGACTAACTTGTGTGACAGCGAAACTTCACCAACGTAAGTACAGTCATCACAAGATTTTATTTTTTCATTGATTGACACATCTATGGGATTAGTCCTCGCACACCTCGCGTCGCCCCTCGGGGCAGCAGCAACAACAACAACAGCAGCAGCAGCAACAGCAACAGCAACAGCAACCGCAACAGCAACAGCAACAGGTGGCCGCTCCGGCGGCAAAGGTATTTCAAGCTTCCAATGTCCCAGTGTTGTCCCTTTGATGCTGATGAGGTTATAGCCCAAACCAACTGTAAGTTCTCCACTCGACTGAACAAATACATATGACGAGTATAGTAACGTTGGTACGCAGCCTGGATCGAGAGAGGTAGGTTCTTCCCAGCCCGAGATGACCCGGGTATTGATGATACTGATTCATGTTTTCTCTCTACAGGAAGCGGAAGCCCATATGGCGGTAAGTTCAGTCCCGTGTTTAGTATCGGGGATGTTCTATGGTATACTAACATGTGACAGCACTGGGAAGCACAAGCGACTGTAAGGGATTCAGGTATTGTATGATCCAGGTCTTGGCTAACAGGAGACACCAAACAGTCCCATTTTTACAACAAAAAAGTAAGTTACAAATGAGGTCCACAACATATGGCGAATGAAATACTAATCAATTGTTTGTGACTATAGAAATACGACGATCTCTACAATGTAAGTCAATTCTCCTTTCTTTGGTATAATGAGCTTCGCTGACCATTCCTGTAGGTCGCCATCGAGAGGTTGGCGGTTAGTTTGACTTACATCTCCTTGATCTCGGTATGGGATTGGACTGACTGTAGTGATCTACTTAGGAATGGCGCGAGAAGAGGGATGTAAGTGTATATTCAGAACATACGCCAAATCACAGAGAACTGATGAGGTCTAGGCACTTCCCGAAATCCCCGCCGCCAAAACGGCGATCGAAGTAAGTATAGTTAACCATATGTTCTGAGCCTACTGTCTCATACTAATGCTCCATAGGAGTCTCTTGCCAAGGCTCTGGAGGAGCGTGCCGCTAAGCGGCGTAAGGTCGAGAAGGAGGAGGAGGAGGACGACGACGACGAGAAGGAGAAGGAGAAGGAGAAGGAGGAGTGAGGGTTTTTGTTGTGAGTATGTTGAAATTCTATGTCAAAAGCTGAATGCTAACGAATATTGAGAAGGAAAAGTCCATTATAATATGGCATAGTGTCGCTGGGGGCATGGAATGATGATATTATTATTATTAATATCGAGAAGAACAAGGCTGGGAGAGAACCAATTTTTATCACAATATTCCTGTCTTAGGCTCCATGTGACTAGTCGTGTTGTACCATTGCTTGAAGCTCACTGACCTGGGTCGGAAGATTGAGGGACTAGGATCGTTTGGTATTGGTGTTTGCGGAACGGACACGGTACTGGGATAAACTGGTTTGGTGCGAACGATTGGGTACATCGCAAGGGTGGTGGAATTATGGGCACGGTAGAATCACATTGACAATTACCGGTTGCAACAACTCACATTACTCGATGAATAAACGGGGCGACATGAGAGCTTTGACATCATTTGTTGACAAATTCTAACATGGTCAGGAAAGGCAACGGCTTTAGCTCATCGCCTGTCTGTTGTGATGGTTTGAGCTAACCACACAAAACTTAACCATGCACCTCGTTCTTTGTACTCACAACATTGCCGCTACATGTCCAGCATGGCTTAAACATCGCAATAACTCAAAAACCATCTATAGCTGACTACGTCTGGTAGGCCGTGTAACCTGTCATGTCCAGCGCCTATTCCTGGGCTTCGTGCAGATGGCCACAGCTCTAGATCGCTGGTCCTTACTTTCTAACGAAAATAACCTCCAGATTCTGAAAGTTGACAAAGTCGGGCGTAGAATTGTGATTTGGGAATTGTTGAATCTCGGCAGCCTCAAGATGCCAGGCATGCAAATTCAGGTATTTGCTGTCCCCCAATCGACTATGTGATAATGAAAAACGTTCCGGAGAAAATAAATTAGTGCTATCCAAAAAATTAGGAACATATGTTGAATCATTTGTGTCGATGCGGACGAATTTGTTGTGCCGTGGCCGTTGATGGGACACAACGAGGAATGTTGTCTCTGACCCACCAAAAGTCTTTTCTGCAGACCCATGCGAAGAGCAGTGGGATACTTAGCGGAGATATTTCGTGTCAACAGCATGACAAATCAACGCCTCGGATGTCCAAAAACCACACAAAGGGTCGTTTTGACTTTGGTACGTTCTGCGCCATATCCAGCCTTGAGACACGCGCATCGCATCCGGTCGTGTGGCTCCGTGTGTCTCCAGTCTCTAGACCATTTTGAAAGGGCAAATGTAACCCCAGAGTGATAACGACAAGCTGCAATGGCAAGGGTGGAATTCGACCTGTGACTCGTAGGCCGGCTTTCTTGGAATTCGTAGGGAGAAGCTCAACATTCCTAGTCGACAGTGAGACGTGGGGACTCGAAGGAGGCGAACCTTTGGAGAACCGCCATCATGCCACAAAGGTGTGACGAAACATCAATGCAGTTGTCGCATCGAAGCTCTGTACCTTTTCTGTGGGTGGAAGGGCGGAGGGCCAATCATACGAGAAGCAAGGTCAATCATGAGCAAACGTCGCAGCTTCCGAGGCCTTCTGCGGCCTGCTTTTTCTTGGCTGGAATCATAGCATGCCTTGAAGCCTGACTGAAGGTGGCGTCTCGAGACGTGTCGTTATTAATACTGTTGAACTCCCCAGCTTTTACCCAGGTTTTGACGACAAAGCAGCAGAGTTACCACAACACCTTGCCACTCGCTGAATCATCAAGGCTTGCCATTACCAAAAGTAGAATGGATGTTCGCATTTGGGGTTCACCCAAGGGCAGTTCGCATCAACCGAAGCAGATTGGAAACTGGATGTATCAGCCTATGCCCAACAAAAAGATGAAAGCAGTGTGCAACACAGCCACTCTCACAGTTAGTAGGTAGAAAGAAGAGTCCGGCAGTTGAATGGAGTGTGTACCTGATCAACTCTCGAGTTTATTGACAATGGTGCCCGAGGTGTTGTAGATCTGGGTTCATGGTATTCGACGACACTCACTCCCACAATAGTTTCTCGCCAACTCAAATCTCCTGTAGGAGTCCAGAGCCTGTGCTTTCGCCTTGCTGTACCCTAATATTTCCATGAGCATTCTGCTGCAGCTCAGGACTTCTTATATCATGGCTACCTGATGGGCCCTGACGGTCTCTACTGGCATTGATCTTCTCTCGGTATCATAATCTGTATAGTCACAATAGCTCAGACCGAGACTCTGGTAAAATTCAATTGTCGAGTATTTGTCTCTTCGGATGTGGGATTTTCGCGCCTCTCGTGGTGGGCTTAGAAAGCTGTGCGCCGAGCCTTTGTTGCTTCGAAGCGAGAAACTCGAGTCTGGACACTTGAGGAGGCTCTCTCAAGATCGTCGAAGAATGTATCGATGCTTGAATGCCGTGAGGCGGAAGTGCTGTTGCCTACCCAATGTTTTGCTCATGATTGTTGGGTGCCTGTTGGGTCGGCGCTGAGGGAACGACGGGAACTACCACGGGTGCCAATATGTTAGCTTTGCACTCCTCTAAAGATGTTCATACGCAACCACAAGTGTAGACTCTCGTCACAACGGGCTTGGTAATGCCTACGACCCCATGGGGATCCTGGTAGTTGTGATCGGCGTTCGAACCCTAGTTCCTTCTTGATGCCTCTAGTCCTGACAGGTTCCCTTCAGAAGGTCTCCCGTTAAGGGCCTTGCCAAGCCGTTCGAGTAATATGCAGGTTTTGGTAGGTTGATCCATGTCGAGAATGGCCACCGTTGTTGGCTCGATTTGCTTGCCGTACGCCCCGAATATGTGGCAGAGTGAACAATTGATCGTTGCAAAGTCAAATGGTACGGGATACTTGGATGGCAAGGCATATAAGCGTACTAGGCCAAGATAGAAGTTCAAGCCAGGGTTGTGCATTTCGAACTGTGCGGACCACGTTGTTGTTGACCATGGATCTGGCGAGCCTCTGGAGGTTATCCGCCTTACCGAATGCGGTTAGCGTGGTGCACTCCGGTTTTGTCAGTGCAATCACAACAAACCTGTTAAAAACAGTTGCCTTTTCAACTTTCAGGCGCGACATCATGATATGGAGGCTTGCCAAGTTGTAATTCCAATTTAGTCCTGTCGGATGCTCCTCATTTTTTTCTCTTGAATCTTCTGGCGCTGCGTAGTGAAAATGTTTTCGCCCTTGCCGCTTCAATTTGGAGCATCAGCATCCACTTTCCTCCTCCAGCTCTTCCCATGATGTCATCTTTGCTTTGCCTTCTTCCTCACACCATCAACCCAAACTCGCAACTTGCACACAGTTTCAAATGCACCGCTCCCTTGCTTTCGATGATGCCAACCGTCTTCCATTTCCCGCAACGACACATCCCGCCTATCATTTCCATCCCCGGCCTCCCTTCATCGCTTCAAACGACACGCTAGCGAAGCCCTCACGTTTCGAACTAAAACGTCTCTCGGTCGCATTCCAAATTTCATCCCCAGTCTTCCAAACGGACTCAAACGCCCTGGCACATCAAGTCGTGTCCCCAATGGTCCAAGGTCCGGCGAAAAGCGGAACACCGCTCACCAAGACTTTCTTGTCATGCAACAAATAATTTTCTCCGCGTCCCACAATGATCGGCCGATGTGTATCATTAGGTCAAAAGTGCGTCCCCAATCTGTTGCAGGGCAATGCAATCCCACAGAGCATCAAACTAATAATTCTTCAGGCTTCAGGTTGTCCAGTATTTCGACTATACGGTCCTCCCTTGAGTCCCATCTAGTCCTTTTGGTGTTACACGAAAACAAACCTGGCGTTACTGAAGGACAGGCTGTGAATGGAAGCTCCATTTCCTTGAACGGACCGGTACGGGAGCACAGGATGCATATTCGATGTTGCTGAAGAGAAACACAGTTCAGTACTCTATCAGTCCTTGTGGGAAATCATTGCCCCATAGTACCTTCATAACCAGTGATACTCAGCTTTCTCCAGATTGCGGACTGTCTAAAGCAATGGTCTCGATGAAAATTTCTCCATAAGGTAAGTGACTCATCCTATTCAGCCTTGTTTCTGTAGCAGGCCAAATACGCGATGTTAGCGTTTCATGGTGGCTACCGTTTGGTCCGCTAAATCAGCCCAGAATCTTGTTCCGAAACGGTGCCATGACCCTTCGAGAGAGCGCAGCAGCCCTACTTAGCCACCTCGACGACCGACATTATCGAGCCAAACAATGTTTATTTTCCAGCGCACCACAGAGGTGACGGCAGACTGCCGTTATTGACCTGTGCAACGATCTGCATTTCAGGAATCTCAGCCCCCATCCTGCGATGGAACTGGCGTACACGTCGTGACAAAAACAAAACTCAACGGCCAATGGGTGAAGATGCTTTCCCTGCTCGAGACTCGAGACAGGCGAATACTCCGAACCACTACATTGGAGAACTTGGCCGACGTTTCCCCAGTATTCGGCGGAATCCCTTTGGCCAATTCGGAGGGTATCATGCCTGCTTCAAAGCTGCTGCTTGCTGCCAGCACAACAGAGACAACATTTTCTCCCCATGATTATTGCACTGCCTAAGCCCGCCGAACCCACTGCGGCAAGTTTCACGTCCCCAACTAGGAGCATAGTCTCCAAAGTTTCCCTCCGTCATGTACTTTACTCCCGCGCGAGTTGTGTGTCAATGACATACATTTGTGGAAGTGCTGCGATGTGTAGTTATTGTTACCTACAGGGTTATGTTACTGACCCAGTCTCAGGACGCGAAGTGTCAGGTACCAATCCTTGCAATTTCGCAATATAGTTTCCCCAAACCCACCCAACCAAGGGGCCACAAACCTAGATACATCGATATCGGTATCAACTTGACCGATCAAGGAACGAACACTGGTTTTGAGCCGAGAGGTCAACGTACACTCTTTTCAGCCGAGCTCTTTTGTCACTAAGTTCTATCCGCTGATTTAAGCTCTCAGCCACAAGTCCCAACTGCAAATAGCACGCTCTTTTGTCACATGAGAAGGGCCTGAGCCACTCTGAGGCCTTTCCTAAGGTTAGATATGCCTCATCATAGCCTTTCCATCGATAGAAGGGTTTGGATGGCGGATCAAGCAGCCCATCCCTGTCCCATGCTGAGATGCCAGCAACTACCCCTTGGCGATTCCATCTTGCCACTGCAGGTACTCCCTCATCAGCTCAAACAAGCCTGGACTGCCTTTCGCTGCCTGCACCACGGCTCCGTATCTCTTCTTCAGCCACTCTCATCCTTCTCTTCAATGATCAATCACGCTCCTGTTACAACCCTTGCCTTCAAAACACCATCTTCAAGCATCTCCGAAGCCCTCAAATAATCGGTCTAGCCAAAGGCTGACGGCCGCCGTGCGCCTCTTCGGAATACCCCAACTCAAGGCCACCACCTTTGACTTCTAGGGCTTGCCCGTTTCAAGCGGTAAGATTGGTTCTCTCAGAAGATGCGATACTCACTCTGATAAGCGAAGCCCACAAATAAGCGTCATGCTCATCGAAACTTTGTGCTACGTTTGCTCATCCTGCAACTTCGTCGATGGCCAGGCAATACTTAAAGTTGCTGTCCCTGCTTCAATGTCAGCCTACTTCTTTGGTATGCTTCGGTGTCGTATTCAGCACTGAAGCTGAACCGATTACGACCCACTTGCCTCCGCAGCTCTTCCTGAACGTCAAGCGACGCTGGAGCCGACCACCTCTCGGAAGAGCACCCCCCTTGCCCAACAAAGACTGGTAAACTCATCAGGGACTTGACCTCTTTGGTGACAGAGGCCCAAGCATCAGATCAAGAGAGCCTTGCGGCCATGGGTGATCTTGGGCTTGACTAGGATCGACTGCATTACCATTGTCATTGCAGATACCTCCTTTGTAGGTGTTCCGCAATCCCTAGTTGTATGTTAAACAAGGTGCTAACATTCATCTTACTCGCCTAGCACTACGCCAGCACTGTGAGAACCTCAAGTCCCTTCAATCATCGCGAAGTCTCCGATTGCCGATTGTCGATTCTAAACAAGAAGCGGTGCTGGACCAGTGGGGTCCCTCGATGAGTGTTACCAAGCCTGATGCATTGAGAGAACACGATACGAACCGTCGGCATCAGTCCTCAAAGTCATCCTTTAGCAGACTCCCCTCCCCACCAAACAACAAACTCTCGTGATACATATCATAACTACATGTCTTGACCATCGCTCTACTTCTCTCGAGAGAGCCAACCGATCGTTGCGATGGCTGTCCCCATGAAACAGATCCCTTCGTCCGCCGCCCCCGTCGTGCTATGACATGGCCAGCCAAGCATAATCCACAAGAGGGTAGTCTCTGCGAAATGATCAGATGTTTCCGCATAATGAACAGAATTCAATGCGCGCGATGCAAGCATCAGCTTTCTGGCCTCTCAACTCATTCAACGCCCAAGGAGTTTGAGCACACAACACCACGGTATCCCGACCCTTCAGCCCATCGCATTCATCGAATCCATCGAATTCTTTGTCCAAGCATACAACTATGTTTGGGGATAGCGAAGCAACAAGTACCTTTCAACGCGATGCTTCTCATGGTTGGCACGGTCACTGGAGCCAACATGCATATATGACATTTCTACTCGAGTCACGAACAGCATCTCCCCAAGAGATTTCGAGGCGCCACTTCACGGCGCTTCTTCGTCAATCTTAACTACCACAACGATTCTACGTCACTTCGAGAATCATAATAATACTCATCAAGACATTCATCAAGTGTAGAGGCAACGATCATACGTCTTACCAGAACGCCAGGATCTGTCCATCAACTGCTCTATACAGCGAACTGAGATTTCATTCACCTTTACGTCCCTGCCTTAAATTCTGTCCGTCCACTCGCTGTCGGTCGTTCAATGGAACCCTCCCGATATCATTGCTTCCGTTCCAATGTGCCGCAACCCACGTCCCATCGCCGCTTTGTGCATCAGATTCGACAGTACCGAGAGATTAGTGCACGGTCAAGAAATGCTACATAGACATCGATGCGGTACCCAGGATTGCCGATGCAGCTTGTCAAACCTCTTAATCTTCTTCGAGATCAGGCGCTTGATACAAGCATCAACTGTCAGCCCGACTGGATCTCGACCACTCCTCAAACACACCTATCAGGCAACATACCAACTATGCCTGTAATAAGACCTGCTCACAACCAAGTCATTAGTTTCTTGCAGTTGCTGGCAGGTGATGCCAGAGACTCGCGCCTTGGTGACTCCAATCCTACCTCAAAAGTAGCATGATTGTTTCACCACTTTCCACTTTCCACTAGGCAGACAGTGACTGATATCACATACATCATAGCGATGCTTCTTCAACCCATAAATGAGAGGGGTCAGAGAGACACAACGTAAGACTTCGTATGACGCATCATATGCTTCTTGTCATGTCTTACCGGTCTCAGCTCCACCCTATTTTTGAAGTTCGCTTCATTCATTCTTTCGTTTCAAAGGTGCTATGGGCCGAGCGACCTCTCCAGTTTGCAAGTGACTCCAGTCACTTGTGAATCTCGCCAGCTTCGTGGAAGGGTCTTTATCGACACTTTGAGGACATGCTCCCTTCTTCATCATTTCAACGATGACCTCCGCTGACCGTTCTATTGTTGCGTTAGAAACATTGAGACGCCAAGCACAGGAGCGACGACATGCCTCAGGGCGCGAAAAGTAGGCTCATTGAGGCAACCCGCCCTAACTCCCGCAGGAGGCATGCCGAAGAGCAACGGCGTGTAGTCGGCGTTTTGCAAACATGCACACGACTCATACTGCTGTGCAAGAAACAACCTCGCATCATCTTATTTGTGGAACCAGTGTGGTATGACACATCTACCATCACAGAGCTGATACATAACGCCTCTATCGTATACTAATATCGCGAAGGCAATCTTGCTTCCGGCCAAAATCAGATGGAAGGTGAGGTACCCTTAGTCGATGTTCAATCCTATTCCCATTCGTCATGAGCTTCTCAATGGTCAAGCTGCAATAGCCGCAAACACAATCACAAGTCTGAGCACGACTTGGTTGATTCGAAGATGATCGTGACAGTGAGGAAAGCCAACATCTCCTCGAATCACAAAAGGATGTTAATAAAAGTCAAGCACTGACTAAAAGAAGTGAACAGCCACTTCTCCCTCCAACCGCGTTGCCATTCTGGCCCCACTACGGGAAGTTGAAGGGTCTTTGATATGAATATTCATGGGACTTCTTGGTTCCTTTAGGGTCAGTCTTTCGTCAATACCTTTGCTTCGTCTACTGATCACTGTACTGATGGCAAATAGCTTTTATCCTAGTTTCGGCTCATATTGATATCCATGATATTATCTCTATATGCCCAATCACCGACAGGCCTCTTCAGTTGTGCCCCGTACATATACTTGTCGAACTTCCTGCCGTTCGGACCCTCAGGAGATAACCTCGAGGTTAGCAGTGCTCCCATCTCCGTCTGACACGCCACCACGCGTTTTAGTTCAATCATCAGCCCAGATCCGTCCAATCCTTTTCTATACCTAGCGTATGAACGGCACGGGTAGCTTTTAAGACAGCGGCGTAACGGCGCAAGTGGCTTTGAAGGTGATTTGGCCAAGGCTCCAATAACATAGCAACCTAAAACGTTGCATGAAAGGACTGACCCGCTGGAGCCATATTCATTCTGGATGGTACAAAAGCAGGTCGTGGTCAGATAAAAACGCTTGTCAGATCAAGATAAACATATGCGCCTTTCACGAGCTTGCAGTGCAAAGTCAAATGTAGAAACTACTCAGAAATATAAGTAGCTATCAAGAGATTGGTATCAGTCTTAGATGAGTCTGAGCTTTGATATCAGCTTTGCTACAAGGTTCTCAAGCTATTCATCTCCTCATCTACAAACTGAGTGTCTCGTACAACCATTCTCGATTCTTCTCTTCCATCATCTCGTGCGGTCAAGAGCAAGACCAAGTCTTGACGCCCACGTCGTGTATGTCATCCGCGTCCTCGTCAAGGAGCTCCTCTGCTAGCATCATCTCTTGCACTTTTTTTCGTTCAGTCATCATCCCGAGTTCCCACTTTACATGCAAGCAGGTTAACAAGCCATGCTGTACCTTTTGCTGGACGTCTGTACCTACCAGTCAATTATGAGCGGGCAGCCGGCAGCACCGTGATGTACACGGTGCTCGAGTTCCGCTCGGCTCGCTTCTCATCTAGATGCGACAGCCTGTCGGCCGATCGCATGTCTCATAAACATACTATATTCAACTACAAAATGAACGAAATATTAGAATCGTGCGTCCACTTTAGTATGCGTGGTTCGCGACTGGCTGTCGACAATGAAGGCCAGCCGCCATCAAGATTAATACTTGTCGATCCTACATGCTCTCCACTCTCCCCTGGTCATTCGCCTCGGTATTGCAGTGCCATTCTGAAGTTTCGTTAAGGCGGGTCAGCAACTCTCCTCGCTCACAAGTACAGTTTGACGCGGTGCACTTAGCTCCTCATGCTCGTTTGTACAAGCTTTGGCCCAATAAAGCATGGTCTTTGGGAGATTTGGACCTCAAGTTGTGTATCGAACTGCTTGATACAAAGCTGCACAGAACTGGAGACCAAGACTAGGGGAAGAGTTTCTTGCTCTGTTAGTGAGAAGGTAAAATGATAGAAGCCCAGGGATTTAGTTACCTGCTTCCATCAGTTTCCACTGTCGAGTTATCGAAGCCGAATGCCCTCTGTGCCATGTTCTCATCATATGTGCAATCCGTTTCTAACTTCTACTTTACCAGTAGACGGGTATCTTTGGGAAGTTCTGGCACCTTTTTAGCCACTGACCATGAAACTCCTACTATTTGAGGATACAAGTCAAGTTGTTAGGAGTAGAAGAAGGCGAACCCGTTGCGAGATGGTCTCGTCCGGGCGCCGACGACCGTGGGTTGGAAGTCGCACTTTGTGACAGACTGACTTGGAGGTTAGGGTCAAGACGAATCTGACTTCTACTCACTAGTCTCCAGCAACCTGTTAACGAACAAGTTCGGTATAATGTCTAAGTTGCTATCTAGATTTGTTATTTGTAGTTGAAGCTTGTGGCTAAAAGCTTAAGTTGCAGACAGAACTTAGAACGAACAAGATCCATATCAGGTACAGGGGTCGGTTCCAATTTGCCGTAGCATCCCTCATTACAAAAGCCAATGCCGGCTTCCAGCCCTGAGTTAAGTTTTGACTTATAAAAGTGTATCAGGTCCATATCTTGCGTCCATGACTTGGGCGGGAATTAGTTCTCCTTTTATATCATCAAAAGCATAAGCGAAGCTCTTAACTTCCTTATCTCCATTCAGCGTGAACACATCACAAGGCGACAGAAACTCAATCGTGATTCTCATACACAGTTCGTCCCCTAAGCTTACAAAAATAGCTTTTTTTTAAAGTTTACTAAACAATCCAGAGTTTGATCGGCGCCTTGCTAAAGATAAACCAAGTTACATAAAGATCCAATCTCGTCTTTCATTCATACTATATCTTCTTCCATTAAATCTAGCAAAAAAACAGATTGAGTGCATCTCGACCAAACCCATAGCAAGAACGCATTGTTTCCGGATTCCTTCGCTGACTTATAAAATGTCTGCCGACCAATATTCGCAGCAGCCTTCGGATAGAATCATGCGTGGTGTAAATACTGGCACAGTCTATCCTGGCAATTGTCGAGATCAACCCACAACTGCAAACGAGAGCCGAGACGAAACAGATGTGGCAGAAATGCTAAGCCTCACTGCAAAACTCACCGACCTCTCAGTCACCTCGGCTAATCCTACAGGATGCATATCGGAGCCTCTCAATGCAAATAAAAAGATATACAGGAAGCGTACTATTCACGACCCATATCCAGTTCTCGAGCACTATCTCCATGGTCTTCAATCCGTATCCACGGCTCTGTGTCCACGGCACGCTGCAGGTGCTGAGGCTATTCGACGCTATCACCGCTCAGTCTCGGAGAATAGACGGCATATGTCAGCTGCAGTATATCAAATGCTGGAGGCTATGACTGCGCTAGACTGTTCAAAGAGGTGTAGCCGATCCCTAAAAAGGCTTCTGGCCTGTCTTGAGGATGATCTCTCAACAATAGCCAAAGGTTCTATCTCACGGGGTTTCTCGACGCACACCGACATACGAGAATCTTCCACCATAATGCAGGACTAATCCCAGATCAAAACGCCGAATGACAAACTTCAAGATGCATTGACGTTCCTACATCTGAGGAAGCAGACATCTACTACATATTTTCTTATTTCCAAAGGGATCTACGCTGAGACTGCTGTATTCTAGATCGGACTTTTCATCAGCATGTAAGTTCATTGTCCCGTGTAATTCCACATTCAGCACTGACTAAACTCGCACATATAGTTGACTTGAAAGGGTCTATCTCCTCATTCCACACAGCAACTTGGCGCTGGGCATCTTTCTTTGCATAGGTCTCGTGTAAACCAATGAGCTTGGCCGAGGTCATCCAAGTAAGGACTCTCAAGAAACCGAGAAGCTACTACTTGGTCAAGATACGTTACTGTGAAGCCATGATGAAACTACCGATAAAGGGGGGCGACGACAAGGAGATGATAAGGTTCATTTCCCAGACATACCAAGAAGTCATGTTTTGTAGAATATAATACAGTTTGTGAAGTACCATAGGATGCTTCTATGATCATGCCACAGTGATACCAGAGCTAGTTCAGATCCTCCCAAATATCCCCTTCTCTGTCCACATCCTGGCCACAGTAGCAAGGCATCCACCAAACAAGCACATAACACCACTGAAAACAGAAACCTGAAAGAAACCCCCATACTTGCTCACAAGAACACCGTTGACAGGTGGACCGATCAAAGCTGCAAGAGAGCTCACACCCAGTCCCATTCCCATATAAGTCCCGTTATTTCTCGGATCCTTTGACACGAGTGTGAAAACTGCTGACACGCCCGAAATGATAGTTCCAGAGCAAAAGCCAAATACCAGAGCATAGACCACCAAGGCTGCTGTGGACTTTGCTTCGTTCATGCAGAGAATGACAACCCCCGTGCACAGTCCTCCGAGGGAGTACATGTTTAAACGGCCATATTTGTCCGCCAATATTCCCGGAATTATGCGGCCAAATGTTGATGCAGCGTTGGTGATGGCGAGCAGATATGATGCCAACGTGGGATTGACGCCTCGTGAGACCGCGTAAGTCGGGATGAAGAAGAGCGGAGCAAACATGCCGATGAATAGAAAGAAGAGCGATCCTATGACAAGCAAGTACAAAGGGTTTTTGAAAGGCTCAATAAGGAAGAAGGAAGTCTTTCTGCTGGGCAGACGGGGTCTGACAGCCATGCATGAAAAGGACATGAGAGGTATCATGACAAAGCCCATGATGCGAATGGACCATCCGAAGCCAAGAGACGAGTCGTTCAGCATCTTTGACAGTGCGATTGGAAAGACTACTCCACCAATAGAGGAGCCTGATACTGTTATTCCGAAAGCAGCGGCTCTTTTCTTGTCAAAGTATTGGGAAACGGCAGCGAAAGCAGGGATCTGGAGGAAAGCCATTGCAGTGCCCATGAGAATGCCTTGAGCGAGCATGAACTGCCAATATTCGGTGCATAGACTCGTCATCATGGTCGCGAATATGTACGTAACGGCGGCTGGGCGAAGGACCTATAAAACAGTAACAGTCAGCCTCAATCATCTCATGATGCGTTGCAAAACGTACCCAAGATCCATAACGATCAAACATGGGACCACTCAAAGCTCCGACCGCAAATTGGATAAAGGTCGAGATGGATCCAATCCAAGCAATTGCATCTTCTGAATGTCCTTGAAGTTGGTGAGTCATGTAGTATTCTTGAAGAACTCCGAAAGAGTTGGCGAAGCCGAGACATGAGAAGAAGATGCAGGCTGATCCAGCTGCTACCAGCCATGCTTGGAGACCTCCATCTGGTGCAGGCGAAAGATCAAGAGGATCTTGTGATAATGTCTTTTCCACTTGGTCCATATTGTTGCCAGAATCAGAAAGTGCCTGATCCTGAAGCTTTATGAAGTTGTCCTGATCGGCCATGATGAGGGACAGGGAAATAGGGGCTGAAGTGGTGTATAGGTAAGAGGCTCTTGATTAAATATGTTGATGGCATGAAAAGATCCCTATTCGTATTTCCCGGTCGCTCGCTCCTTTTATGTTGAGCAGGACATTCAAGGAGTCGAGTCGTCTCCTAGCCTCTATCATGCTTACAAGTGGGTTGACCAATAGTGATCCAACGGAGTCGGGCTCGGGGTCGGAGTTAGACCCAAAACCGGCAAATAGACAACCATTAGCACCAAAAGCGCATTTCTCATCACTTGAATTACACAATTCTCCGCATCCCAAGTCCTTCTCAAGTAAACATCATCAAAAACCGCGAAAATGGAACCCGTGCGTCGCCGAAGAAGACCAGCTGTGTACCAAACTTCATCTCCGATCGAATTGCGAGTTCGGCTAATATTCTCGCAGGTCATGCAATCTTTGTCGGAAGCGCAAGATGCGCTGTAATCGCGGATCGCCGTGTAGCAATTGCATGCGCGCAAGAAAAGGCGAATGCGTCTACGAGAATCCTCCACCAGCGGAAAGAAGCACAGCGAGTCAAGATCATATCGCCAAAATTGCGGGAAACATCAATGCTTTTTTCTCACTGCCAACACCTGAAGATCTTGTCGCAAGCGCAAACTCTGGATTGCCTGGTGTGAGCGCAGGAGCAACGAGCTCTTCGACAGGTGCGCCGACACCAGTCAGTCAATCGTCTGTTCAGGAACTCGACATGCTGCGAAACAGAGTGCGTCAACTCGAGAGTCAATTGTCATCGGCCACTGCAACACCATTGCAATCTCATGTCTCAACGCCAGCTTCAACACTTGAAACCTCGACGTCAAGATTGGGCGGAACGTTTCACCTGCACTCTCAGAGGCAACATGTTGGTGCATTAGCGACGCCTCGAGCCATCTCTCACAAGTCGCGATTCTTCGGCCAAAGCCATTTTGTTTGTGGACTACCCTTGGTAACACGCGATACTTCAGTTCGCATTCCCAGATGCTAACATAGAATAGCTCCGAGACATAATAGAAGCAATTGACCAGTACGCAACTGAGACCTCAGGTCTTGTTGTAGGAGTTCAGAAGTGCAAGACCATGGCAAAGCGCATCAAAGCACTACGTGCGCCAGCATGGCCGACACCACTCACCACTGAATTGGCATCCAAAGCTCTTTGCGACAGTCTCATCGAGTGTTACCTACAAACTATAGAGAAGGTGTATCGTATACTTCACATACCGACATTTAGGAACAAGTATGATGCTCTTTGGGCCTCCACTACTGAGTCAGATAGAGACTTTGTGGCTCAGCTCAAATTGGTGCTTGCGCTGGGCGCGACGACCTACGATGACAATTTCTCGTTACGAGCCTCGGCTATTCGATGGATATACGAAGTTCAGACATGGATATCAGAGCCAGAGTTCAAATCAAGACTTGGTGTTCAATTTCTACAAACAAATGTTCTGCTTGTTCTTGCCCGAGAGATGGTCTCCGTGGGAGGAGAATCGTCCTGGATCGCATGCGGTTCACTCCTCAGGACCGCCGTGTCAATGGGTCTACACAGAGATCCTGCACTTTTATCGAAAACCACGACAATGGCTTGCGAGATGCGACGAAGACTCTGGAACACGATACTGGAACTCTGCCTCCAGTCAAGTCTTTCATCTGGCGGACCGCCAATGATTACAGAAGAAGAGTTCGATACTGAGCCGCCTGGGAATTTTGACGACGACGAAATCATGGTCAATGGTGCGACTCCCCGACCGAATAGCGTCTTTACCCAAGTTTCGACAGCGAGGGCATTACGATTGACATTTGCGACTCGTCTCAAAGTTGTCAAGTTACTCAATGATCTCAAGTCTGGTGACTCATATCAAGAGACATTGCGTCTTGACGCAGAACTGAAAGCTTCATACACGGAAGCCAATCGGATGTTGAAGGACTGCAAGAAGAGCCAAAACTCACCAACGGAGTTTGAGCTAACAGTAGGTGACTTCGTCATGCGTCGGTATCTCTGCGCACTCCACTTTCCTTACTATGGACTCTCCTTGCAAGAACCGAGCTACGCCTTTTCACGGAAGATGACGGTCGAGTCAGCTTTCAGAATGTGGTCCGCCGTATCCTCAGATAGTGTCAGCATGATAACCTCTCCAGACAAGCAACAATTCGCGCGTCTCGTCACGTGTAGCTCCGGGTTCTTTCGACTCTCAACATGGCAGTCCAGCATTATACTCGTGCTCGAACTGAGGAGTACGGTACAAGAGGATGACGGCCTTTCCTTAGCACCGGTACGACCAGACTTGTTCAAGGTCATGGAGGACTCGAAATCATGGAACTTGCGAACCATTGAAGCCGGAGAGACCAATATTAAAGGTTATCTCATGCTTTCGATCTTGATGGCACAAATTATGGGCATGATGCGACATTTAACGGAAACCGAGATTGTTGAGTTCATATTGAAAGCTGGTGAAGAGGCGATGCAAGACGCTTTGGTAGTATTTGAATCCTTTTTGGCTCAATTACAACCGGAAGGTACAGAGATTCAAGACTTACAGGACATTGATCTGAGCTTCATGAATGACTGGGATTCTCTGGTGAGTGCGTTGCTCCAGATTTTCAATCATTGCTGACATTGGCAGATGGTTGACGATTTTCTGGATGATGGAGTTTCGGATCCAATGGCATGGATATTTTGATCTTTTGGAAACATGTACTGCCTTTAGCCAAAAATATAATATCCTGGGAGAGTACAGGTGGTGGGTATACCCCACGCAAGCCATTGAGGTCGAGGTTGACGATGCATAACAGCATAAATCTGGTGTTATCATAACGAGCGGTGCACAAGGTTTATGCAATAGACTCCACAAGGCTGAGGTTTAAGCAGTTAGTGCATGTCACAAAAACAATGATTTCGGCAAGACAAGTCAAATCAAATCGCCTGCGTCTTCAATTACTTGCTTCAATTAACCGCCTCCTCAAATGAACGGTATTATTTCTCGGCTGTTTATCTACAGTCAAATGCTGCTCGTTGGTCCAGTAAATCTGCATAAAAGACGTGCCCCACTCTTCTCTCAATTGGTCTAATTGCATAACAGCATCAAAACCTCAACTCCAACAGCTCTGGTTCATCCAGTTCTCAACAGAACATCAACACAAGACATCACAGACGGCAAAAAGAAGAACTGGATGGCATTGGGATTGCTCCCGCCAGGGCTTGAACCTGAGACCTTCGCATTACCGACACTCGGGTTGAAGTATTAGTACGACGCTCTAACCAACTGAGCTACGGAAGCCACCAGTTTTGATTGGTGGACAATGTCTCACCAGAGTTCAGAATCTTGCTGCGGAGTTGGGACGAGGCGGATGGAGCTGGCCTTACAGATCTGTGTTGAGTGTACGGAGTAGAGTCCTGAGCACTGACATCGATGATGTGACCATCACCTTGGCATTCTCATCAGCCTAGACGCCCGACCACTGATTCACGGACAGAGTTCCCTATGGTTGAGGAAGAGTTAATTAAGTTTACTGTCATGATTCAGAAGTTCCGGTAACTCAAATGAAAGGACCTGTGAGACTTAAGACGAGGACATCACTTGGGGGCAAAAAAGATTCAAAGCACCAAATCGTATTTCAATTGTCTATAAGCGTATATATGCGGTAGATCTAGCACAAATTATTATATGGATGAAGTTAAAAAGTCCACCATCCACCTCCTCCCCTCCAACAATCACACCATTAACCATTTAGAGCATGGCAAGAGCACCAACGACGGCAATGATACCGGCAGGGACAACCTGGGCGGCACCAGCAGTGACGACGTGAGTAGGGGTAGTAGCAGGAGCAGTAGCGGGCTTGGTACCGGCAGGGGGGTTGTAAGCGGGAGCGGTAGCAGGCTTGGTGGCAACGGGAGCGACAGAGCAGGCAGTGGGGGTGACGAGAGAACCCTCACCGTTGAAGGGAGAGTAGCCAAGGCACTCGGAGTAGGTAGCAGCGCAGTAAGACATGTTGGCGTCAGCACCAGTGCGGCACTTGTTGTAGGCGTCAGAGCACTTCTCAGCACAGCCCTTGTTCTCAACGGGAGAAGAAGGCTTGGGGGGAGCATAGCCGGTAGGGACAATGGGCTTGGTGGTGGTGAAGTGGCAGTCAGGGACGGTGACAGTGCCGGGAGCAGTGACGGGGATGGTCTTGTTGCCGTAGGTGAGGGTGGTGGCCTCAGGGCAGTAGGTGGTGACAGCGGTGACAACCTCGGTGGTGTAGACAGCAGTGGGCTTTCCACCAGCGTGGCAAGAGGTAGGTTTGACGAACTTGCCGCTCTCCCAAGGGTTGTAGTTCAAGCAGGCAGCGTACTCAGCAGCGCAGGTAGCCATGTTGGCGTCGGTGGCGACGCGGCAGGCATCGTACTTATCAGAGCACATCTCAGCGCAGTCCTTGGCGTGAGTGGGCTTGGGAGGAGGAGCATAGCCAGTGCCAGTAGCAACGGGCTTGGTGATGGTGCAAGAGCAGTCCTCGATGGTGAGGGTGGTGGCCTCAGTGATGGTGTAGGTCTTCTCGCCGTAGGTGAGAGTGGTGGCCTCGGGGCAGTAGGTGGTCAGGTGAGTGACGACCTCAGTGGTGTACTTGACGGTCTCGTTGGAGGGGGGAGCATAGTAGGGAGAGGCGACGGCAGCGCCAACGAGGACGCTGGCGATGGAGGCAGACTTGATGAAACCCATTTTGACGGTTTGGTGCTGGAATAAGCTTAAGCGAGTGTAAGTGTTTATTGAGCACGAAAAAGTTGGACTGTAAACGAGAGTGTTCTTGTCGTGGATGGGATGAGAAGAAGGAAAGTCTGGAAGGCAGAAGGGGATGGGGGTTTATAAAGCCATCTTCGCCTCAGCTGAAGTGAACGTTACTACCGATGCCGAAACCGATCGATGCCCAGAGCCAGACCCAGAGTAGAGTCCACTCCCGTCTAGCAAATTGCGGGGATCAGGAACCACCAAAAAGCTCGTGTTTATTTACAGCAACAGAACAGGTTTTCAATACGAAGAGGTAATTTACCATCTCAATGGGTCCGGAACTCGGCCTCTCCTCGCCAATCCCATTGGTCCTCGCTATACGGCTCGCCGAGGAAGCGGGCGACAAGCGGCAGGGATTAGCCCCGTGTGCTATACGACGAGTCATCTCATCCCTTCCCCCTGCGCTAGGCTAAACCGTAACGTGCTGTCCTCACTGCTCAGTGTGCTGTACCTGCGCTAGCTCGACTCACGCTTAGCGCCCAGCTGACGATTTATGCATCCCTCATCCTTGATTTGTGGTGGAAAAAGACAAATCCAATCTTGGTTATTGTCAACGTCAGCTTCATGATTTTCATGCTTTAAATTAACCCTCGTAAACAGTGATCTTCTACTTTATTAAGATCAAGCAATTTAACCTTGTCGTGTAGCTAGCATCTCCACTACGACATCATCACTACAGACTACCCATAAGCTACAGAACTTTGCTGAAATAATGGGCCTGCCGGCTTATCCGAACAAGACTAGCGTTGTTGGGTTTTATCTGGTATTGCCGGCCCCTGAATTGGACAGTCCAATTTGGACTGGACTGAGCGGATAATTCACCGGCCGGAGAGCGTTTACCAACGATTGGATGTAAAAGTCTCAAACTTCATGATTGGGTGAGACAAGCTGACACGGTGTGGCTTGCTGAGCTGACGCGGGTAAGCTTACTAGAACTTGATGATTAAGTCAGATATATCCCGACCGTATCTGCTCATTCTGCTCCACTGATCTACTGGCTCTTTTCTCGCGCCATTTGCCTGTCCAGCAATTCCTTCAACTCGCCAGTGCAATCTTCTTGGCCCATGAAGACCTCAATCATCGTGACTCCCTCGCTCTCCTGTACCGCTTTCGAGTCCAACGCTGTCCTCAATTCCGCAAATGTCTTTGCTGAGAAATATCGCTTCGATGCCTCTTCTTGGCTCAATCCAAGCAGTCCAAGGGCATGTTGGTGGTTCCACGGCGAAATGTCGTTGTAATCCGCATTCCTCCCATGAATGGCCCGCTCAATTGTGTATCCGTTGTTGTTGATGACGAATATGATTACGTTGAGCTTCTGCTTGATCATTGTGCTGATCTCTTGGGCAGTCATTTGTAGACTTCCATCGCCGATAAACAAAACTGCTCGCTGCGAACCCCTCATATCCCGTTGGGCTAGCGCTGCACCGAGCGTGGCGGGGAGCATGTATCCGATCGATAGCCATGTCACGCATGTAAAGTAGCTACAGTCTTGAGGAAGCTTGAAGGCCTTTCCACCAGTCGCAGCGGTACCAGTTTCAGTCAGGACAATATCTCCACGTCGGAACATGGGGTTAACGTAGTGATAGAATTGAGCTTGGTTGATAGCATCCGACGACGAAGGCTCAACTGGCGCCTTTGTCGCGATGGCGGGGCTCTCAATCTTGGCAAGTTTTGAAGAGTCAAACTGGCTGACAATTTTTTGGAGATACTGTCGAGGGTCCACGTCCCGAATGACCTGGCCAGCAATCTTGATTTGACCAGGCGAAAACGAAACCGTCACGCTCTCCTCCGGAATCGCCTTGAAGATGCCGGTGTTGATGTTGCTCATGTGCGGGCCGAAGAACAAGATCAGATCGGAAGACTTGAAATAGTCGTGCGACACTTTATCGCCGTCGTCGGCGAGGTATATGCCATGAACGTTGGGCAACTCTTCGCTGATGAGACCTTTTCCAAATGCCGTTGTCCAGGTTGGCCAGTTAGTAGTATTGATGAGCTTGTTGATCTCGTCAATAGCGCCGATACTGCGACTCTCACCATCAACATAGAGGAGAGGCTTGGTAGCAGAGTAAATACGCTGCAAGATCTTGTCAACGGTCTCCACGCTGATCTCAGCAGTTGAGGGCGCAGGGCGAATGACAGGCCTCTTTTCAAAATTGGCCGTTGAGACATGCATTGAGACCAGATCATCGGGAATCTGCAGATAGACCGGCCTCTGATGGATCATGGCCTGTTCAATGATCCAGTCGATCTTATCAGCTGCAGTCTGCACATCCGTCAAACGAGTCTGCGCAGCAGTAACATGGCGATGCATCTCCGCAAACCTTCCATACTCTCCGTCCAAGAACGTATGGTGCACCAAGGCTCTTGCACTTTGGAGGGTTCTGGATGGTGCACCAACGATGTGAATGACTGGGGCTCGCTCAGAGTAAGCGCCGGCGATGCCATTGATCGCTGAGAGTTCGCCTACGCCGAACGTAGTGATCACAGCGCTGAGCCCTTGGATGCGAGAGTACCCATCTGCGGAATAGGCGGCGTTGAGCTCATTGCAGTTTCCGATCCAGTTGATGCCAGTCGGTTTGATGTAGTCCAGCAATCTGAGGTTATAATCGCCTGGAACGCCGAAAATAGAGTTGATCTCGAGTTGCTTGAGACGGGTAAAGAGGTACTCCCCGAGGGGGACAGTTGCTTCCTTTGTATGTGTCATTTTGTTCGTAAATGTCTTTCTATATCTATAACATACAGAGAGAAGATGTAGAAGAATGAAGTGTCTTTATATATTTACAAGAATCAGGGCGTCGATGACATCCCCGCGTTGATCCGCATCTTGACGCCTTTTATTGCCGGGTTCGCATTCCAAATCAGGCAAAGTAGCAGAAACTCCATGTCTAGCCGGTCCGTCACCTCTTTTGCCGAGGCAGGCCTTCTCTGGGGGGCTTCAAGCTACGCCGAATATGGTGAATTAAGCGGCGTTAGGGATGGAACATCATTGATCCTGCAAGCCCGCCGGCGCCGCAGGGTCATTGATGGGACACAAAAATGTTGACCATGATAAGCATCGAAACTCGTCTGAGATACGTTTCGGCAACATACTACAAGGTAAGTCATTTTCTGACGAGAGAAAAATCAGTGAAGAGCATTGAAGATCAAAGACATGCCTATTTTCTCTTGTCTTGATGCAGAAAACTGGATGATGAAAGTTGAAGTGAGAGTACAGGGTAAGCGGGGGTTCCCTGATAACGGCCCAGCGTTGGTGTAATTTCCAGCACGCGTGACCACCAGAGACATGACAAAGGGCGTCGAATTTGTTATCGTGACTTGACGCCAGGCTTTACACCGTAAGTATGCGGTTTCTGCCCGCCATCCGACTAATACAATGCCAAGTAGCCCTAATGTCTCAATTGACCTCCTCCTTCTGTACTTCGTACTCCTTAAAATGAACCTGTTCCTTATCGGTATCGATAAGACAGGGATATCGATAGGGCTGACTTAACTAGCTCATTAATTCCAAGACCAGGATGACCATGTTGATTTACAAAATTAGCTACAATTATTTGTGGGTTCTGTTACCGATATTCCACATCTATATTTAGGATCAAGGAATTAATACCCGAGATTTCAAATACTCAACAGCCTTGCTAGCAAAGTGAGCATGGTGGCTCGTGTCCAGGTGCTACCCAATTTCGTCAATTGATCTGTTGCAACTTGGTGGTCACCACACAAAAAGGCTTCAGTTCGTACTCGCCTTGTAGAGCTCGTAAAATAATTGTTAGTTGAAACAGAGAGGATAATTGTCGATCATATATGTGCTCGGTCCTGGTATTTGAACAGCTCATCAGATAGCGGAGTTGAGAAACAATACACCAAGATGTGGATGGAAGAACCTTATGGGAAGATGTACAGGCACAGCTAGGTAAGTCTTTCATGTGTTATTGACCACACGGAATCTGTCTAGTATCAACAATATTGTATGTTATTATCGTTGGCATCACTGTTTGGCATATTATTAATAGTTTGCTGGAAATATGGCGGCTGGATCCTGAAGAGAGTCTCAGGTAAAGGACCGCTCATATAGACTAGACGACTCCCTCAGCATCTTTTATGACAACATAGTCATAGTCCGGGTTAACGACATGATATTTACTGAGTTCAGGAACACTATCTAACTAAGGTGTAGTCTCAAGGTCATGATCAGCTACTGGCTTGACAATCGTTCTAGCATCTTCACCTCGACATGGACTGTCTTGACTTGAGGGATATTTACCTCTCCGTCTCCTAGGAAAGCCCTTCTTCATCATATCAACGTTAGTCTTCGCAGCATTTGGCTGAGTCTCCAACAAATTCCGTCGGAAAACCCTTCCGCCGGAAGCTTTCCGGTTGTTGATCTTCAGAATACTTCAAAACCAAGTCAAACTCAACCATTGGTATGGCTTCTCAATCTGGCCTCATCTCGAGTGCGAATAGTGTGAAGCAAATGCAAGCCACTGGAGAAACTTCTGGTCGCCGAAGAGATTGCTGAATGTTGTATGATGGCAATAACTTCAGATACGTCACTGTAGCAGTGCTGTGAGATGCAGCCGTCGGTTAGCTGGCCAATACCGTTGCAAGTCACACTAACCTTTTGCAAAAACTAACTGCTTTCAGGCATGCATTGACATATTTGTTTTCCCAGCCAAGAACTGACGTTTCTCAATTCAAGATCGGTAGTGAGATCAACATGCACCACCTGGTTGGTTGGTTACTCAAGTGTCTGCAGATCATATTGCCGTAAGCAGTAAAATCCAGAGAGACATGCATGAACTGTATCACATCTATCGTTATGCGAGATACATGTCTTCAAGATGAATGGCCAGCTCGGCAATCTTATCTATTGCATCTGTACGGCCTTGTCCCACTTTGTCAAGTTCAGGCGAAACGTCAACTCGGCTGCGGGGTAGTTTCAACCTTGTTCCGCTTCGGCATTCAGATTCATGGCCGAGACCAAAACCGACTTAAACACTACAAACCACTCTTTGATAGACCGAGCTCCAGCACAGCTGGTTTGAGTATATAAGAGACAATGAGTTTACAACAAGTCATGGAGCATCAACTCGATAATTCGTCATTCTCGGACACAATGTACTCTCTCATGTCCCCAGCCGTTGTGCTAGGATCTCTTTTCTTCTCGTTCCTAGCTGCAGCGAATTCTTCTATACCACAAGTTACTCTCCAAGGCTATGGTACATTCGCTGGGACAAACATCTCCAAGACCTTGCTCGGAGACAACCTTTCGCAACCGGTCAACGCCTGGCTTGGGATTGACTATGCCGAGCAACCTGTAGGCGACAGACGCTTTCGCCCTCTCCAGTCCCAACCTCAATCTCTCAAGGGCGTGCAAAATGCTACAAAATACGGATCTGTTTGCTTGCAGGATCTCATGTATCCTAACCCAGACGAACAAGACGAAGCGTGCTTGAACTTCAATGTCTTCCGTACACCAGGCGTGCCGCTTAGCAAGAAACTACCAACGCTGGTTTGGATCCACGGTGGTGGTTTTGCGTCATTCTCAGGACGAGATTTTGATGGCGCTTCTTTCGTTGCTTCTTCTGCTGAGCCGGTTGTTGTTGTTTCGTTCAATTACCGTCTCAATGCGTTCGGATTCCTACCCAGCAAGCTGTTCGAGCGTGAGGGACTTCTCAATCTGGGTCTGCAAGACCAGCGCTTCTTCTTGCAGTTCCTGCAGAAACACCTGAGCTCGTTTGGCGGAGATCCTCGACAGATCACACTTGGAGGCTTATCAGCTGGTGCACACTCTACGGCATTTCACTACTTTCATAACTACGACTCTGATAAGAACAAGCCTCTCTTTGCGCGCGCAATTCTTCAATCTGGTTCAGCGACAGCTCGGTCATTCCCAGGTCCCGACTATCCCAGATACAAGAAAGACTTCGCAGGTTTAATGAAGTACATCGACTGCGCCACCGACGTTAGCGACAAGGAACAAATGGACTGTCTGCGCAGTGCGTCTGCACAAAAGATCAGGGAGTACTCGGCAAAGGCTTACGAGGATGCTAAAGATCAGCTGAACTGGCCTTGGCAGCCGTCAATTGGAGGTCCTTTGATCGAGAAAGCAGGATCCAGGAGTGAAGAAGAGGGTACGTTCCACCATCTCCCCATCATCACGACCTATACCTCCAACGAAGGAAAATACTACACTCCCGGTAACTTGGAAACCAACGACGACTTTGTTCAATTTTGGCATCGGATCAGTCCCGGTCTGAACATCACAGACCTCGCCCTCATCAACGAACTATACCCAGACCCCATAGCATACCCCGACTCCCCATGGGCCGGATCCCCCAACAGCACTCAGTATAACCGCATCTCAGCAGCATGGTCCGACATGGCTTACATCTGCATGAGTCGCCACACCGCCGTCACTACATCTAGCGCAGGAGTTCCCACCTGGAGTCTTCATTTCAACACTCCCGACTTTCCGTTGGTTGCACAGTCATGGAAGGGAATCCCTCATGCCTCTGATGCTGCTTACATCTGGAATGACCCCCACGTTGCTTATCCTGAGACTGCGCGAATCTATTATCGCTATATCAACAGCTTTGTCTTGACAGGCGATCCTAACAAGAAGAGGCTGGATGGGACTGTGGAGTGGCCGCAGTACAAGGCGGGTGACAAGGGAAGTACGTATGCGAAGCAGCTTTTGGTAAACCCTGGGAACTTTACCGTTGTGGAAGAGGACAGAGGTCGGGGGAGACAGTGTGAGTTCTGGAATGCTCTTGAGAGAGCTAGTCGTCTCTACAAGTAGAGATGATTTATGTCGGAATGATGTTCCGTTGTCTCAGTGGTTAGCGTACGTCGACAGACATTGCATTAGAAATGAAAACGGGCAATGCGTGTTAACGACATGTCTATCAATACAAAAGGACCCTTTGAGACCATCAAGATGTCATCATTAAGATTTCATCATACTCATCAAACTAAATGCCCTTTCCGACCTCTCAACAACTCCAAAAGCAGGGGCTTTACAAAGACGCACATAATGCCTTTAGATACCATCTCTTCTTTTCGGAATCAGCACCACGATCGGCGTCATCTGAGATATAACCACAAGGACCTCAAAAGCTTGGAGCTATGAACCGTCGACTCGCACGATCGAACTTCTTAGTATCGAACAATAACAATATGCATGGGAACTCATGGTCTGTTAGTGGATAGAGCGCACCCAGAGAGCTCTATTGCCTCCCGCTCAAGATCTTCCCTTTATGTCGTTCAATCCAATGGAGTTCACTAGGAATTATCTATTATTCAACATTAAAGCCTCTGTGATTGAGGTTCAGCACCTAACCATCGAGATGATCAGTGCTGTCTTCAATTCACTCCCAAATCGAGAGATCAAGAGCCTACACTTTATTTGTCGCTTCTTGAAAGACTTAGCTCGTCAAAAGTTTGATCGCGTCTTCATCTCCCCAAGGCGACGCAATATCCACGTCCTCCTTTGTGTTATTAATCATGATATCCATGAACACGAGATCAAGCAAATCAACTGGAACGACTCCCCACTGGAATCCATCAAGTGGGATACACAGACCTCGTGTTACCATGGCACTGTCAGCAAATGGTCTAGAGAGGACAGCTTGAAGATGGCGCTTCCGCAGAACCATGCAGCCAGGAAACGTATAGATAGTTGAGTGGTATTTCCGATGGTGCAGAGTGAGCATCATGCATTTCTTATGTAGGTACGACAAGCGGTGCTCTCTCTCGATCTGGGCTCCCTTGCGATTCTTAAAGACCAATGTACTCATGAGCGCAACCTCTCCGACATCCGCGGCAAACTTGACTGGCGAAGCTTAGGACAGAATCAGCGTTAGGTTTCTAGTCCGTGGAGAGCCGCGTCATACACCTTAAGGTTTCGAATTGTCACCAAGGTCTTGGCTGAAGACAAGCGCAACGTCACAGAATTGATGTTTGACGCTCATCAACTTAATACTGGCATCAATCACTTCGCCTTGAACCAAGGAGAAGAATCCAACAATTTATGCGATATACTCAAGCGTCCTGGCTTCCAAAAGCTTCACTTACCACTTCTCGTTGGTCTCTATCTTGCTGAAGAATATGAGATATACGACCATGGGTACTTACACGATGCCCTTTGTGAAGCCACTGATATGAGGCATTTTAGCTTTCGTACTGACTTTGCCACGAATCGGCATTCTTGGACAATCGACATCCATAAATACACGTCGTTATTCGACGTCTTTCCCATCGACTGATGGCAGCAGCTCACGCACTTCGGTTTATCAAACTTACTGGTAGCACAAACTGATCTCGTCGCCTTTCTGTTTAAGTTGCCTCAAACAGTGCAAACTGTTGAGCTAAGCTTTCTTACTTTCATGGAAGGTGATGGCCACTATATAAGCTTAATGGAAGATATCCGCGATAAGCTCGGTTGGAAACACCGAACTCTTGAGCGAAGGATCAAGATATTTGCTAAGGTCTTTTGTTATCTGTCGTACTATAGCCGACATATTTGCGTCGACAAGGAGGTCGAAGAGTTTGTCTACAGTAACGGACCGCAACCGTTCCACCTTAGACAGCGCGGTAACAGCTCTGATGTTGATCCGGTTACCGGCGTACTGAAGGACTTGTTCAATCCGGCCTGGGAACAACCCAAAGATTATTCAATAGAGAAAAGGTTGGTATTTTCACGACAGCATTAGCTTCGATGCAGTAATGAACCTCATCCTTGACCCCCATCAATCAATGCCCTGGAGCTTATCATAAGATTTATTGTTTACTGTAAAAGCTTATAGGTAAAAGCTTATATTACGGAAAAGGATATCGTGTTATTATTCATTATCTGTGTTTGCAGCCTAAAGCTTAACGTAGAGGCGGCAGTTATCCCCAAGAGAAGCCCATCAATAAGTGCTGAATGTTAGGACCGTTATAGACGCCCATGATGTATTGAGCATCATCGTTGTTCCACTTGTAAGGCTTGGAAGATGCCCCTGTTACGTTAGACTTGTCATGTGGCCAAAAGGGTGAATTGTAATCATCTGGATGGCAGGATGTTTGATCACCGACACAGGGAAACAATGTCAATCATAACGACGTCGCTAATCATAACTATGTTGAGCTATTCACTACTGAAAAACGATAAACTGGACGAGACTTGGCCACATGGTATATGAGTGAGAAGTGATAAGCAAACTCCTCCTTCTCCGAAACCGATTTGTACTCTGGATCACAATACGTGCCCAGAACATCATGAGTGTTTCACAATGACTGCCCCACTTACATCGAAACTTGAGTCTGGCTCACTGAGTAGCCTTTTGCTTCGCGCCTGTGTGACGTCGAAAAAGGAGCGAGCCGCTGTTTGTTAATGATTCACTCACTCACTTCTTTATGGTGCTGCTTCTCACCCAGATCGAGCAACCTATTTATTCGACCTTCTCACATAAATTCATCTCACTCGTTATAATCTCACTCACTTCATTCTCATTCTTAATTGATCTTCATTTTACCTCCTCTTACCCTCATCAATCCTCCTTCTCGCATCCCTACTCACACCAACCTTGACTTTACATCCTAAAGTTAACTACATTTAACTTCACAGTATATTTCTCTAATCGCTACTACTCAATATCATTCCCAAAACCAAACGCACCAAGACCAATTATTCACTCACATCTATACCATGGCGAACTGTAACTCCAATGCTGCACTGGATCGTATGCCGATGGAGCTCCTGCTCATCACCACGGAGGATATGGACCATGAGACTCTAAAGACCCTGACTCTTGTTTGCAAGAGGCTTCGATTGGCCTTCCTTCCCCAGACTGCTTCCACGGTCACAGTGGCCGGGAATGTCCTCCAGATGAAATCGAGACTTATGTTGCTGTTGAAGGATCATCCTCATTCTCCGTCAGGGCCCATGTCCCAATACGTCAAGTGAGTTCCTTCATGTCCGTCTTCGGCCATTTATCGCTAACAGAATCACTCTCAGGCATGTCTACTTCAGACCAGAGCCATCTCAAATGATCGCGCCGTCTCTTCGAGTCCCTAGGCTTGTCGGTAGATTCTGTCGTAAGGCGACCAGCCTCCAGAAGGTCACAGTGACTACCTATGACTTCTACAAGGTGTTGGAGGCAAATGCTTCTCAGATTAAGAAACTTGCATTTGTAGATCTTCAAGGGATCCCGGAAACCGGGTCCAACCCAAGATTGGCGACCAGGTTCTTGAACGACGTCGAAACCAACTTCCAGCAACTTGAGTGTTTGGTCCTGGGCGAGTTTCTCAACCCCAAGTTTACATGGGGGCAGCAACAATTCCGAGACCTGCGGGCTAAGACAGACCTGGTGAGTATCTTGCACCGTGCTTGGTATACCCTGAAAGCTCCTAACTGACACCCATGCACAGAACATCATGATTTTGAAGGTCATCATGGTCCTCAAGTCAATGCCGAAACTGGCCCGGTTCGGTTTCGTGCTCTCTGAGGATACAATCGGAAGGCGCTACGGTCCTACTGTTGACGAAAAGGAGTGGATTCCATGGAGTAACGATGATAAAAAAGCAAGATGGTACTCTGACATCGTACGCAACATGTCTGACTTTGTTCCTGGTCTCAAGCAGCTCTGCATCAAAGCTCAGCCTTCCGTCTACTGCCGTGGCATCAGAAGTCCCGGTGAATCGAACATGGCGGTTACCTGGGAGATAAATCAACAGGAAACGGATGACCATTTCAACAATTTCTTTGTTTAACGTCGTTTAAACGCCATCATGATGTACAGTGCACGGTACACGCGCTGTGGATGATGCACGATGCACGGTTATGCCTAACGGCAGCAATGACTTTTTTCGCTTTTTCGGGCGGCGTTAGGCAGCAAATTACTTTCAATTACGGAAAATTTATCCGGCGCATCGTTGATTTGGACTTGGGGAATACGCGCGCTGGGGTTATTTCTTTATTACGGCAAGAGCTTCGTATAATTTCGGACAGATTGCCATGACCATAGACAACAACGTTACTATCTCATTATTGCTAGTTCTATAGTTTTAGAGGGAATGTATAATATTTTGCTATAATTGTATTCGGAGACGATATTCTTTACGCATCCGTGCATGCCGACGAAGAGAACTGACTGCCTATGCTAGAGTCACTCTGCATCGTGCAGAGCGTGGATAACCCACATCGCTACCTAAGAGGCTTTGGACAGTGTCCGACCGGGGGCCCGATTCCCTGCCAATTATTTCCATGCAAGCGATAAGCCCCTTTCTGATGTGTTACCTTCTCTTTAATACGCGTAATAGAGTGTCGACTCATTCTCGGACTGTCTGATCTTCTTATTCTCCTGCTTGAGCCAGAACCTCATTCCCCACGCACCGATTGCAGTCGCGACACTCAAAGCAGCGCTCGAAGACATGGCCATGGTGTAGCGAGGTTCGTCAGAAGAAGGCCACATGTACGGAGTCCAGATGAATGATGCGACAGCGATACAGTTGACGATGGCGAGGGAGCAAGCTTTCTTCTCTTTGGTCTGAGAGCAAGTGGCAGAGACCCAACCGAGAATGATGCTGTTGACTGCGTATGTACCGATCGAAAAGACGCACATTGCGACTACACTCGTTAGTGTCCATGCTATGGCTTTGTCAAGTTCTGGAACTTACAATATCGAGCACCAGTATTGAGTGTCGCACAGCCAAGAACGAAGCCAAATACCGCGACAGCCTTCGCAATGGTGATATGCCTAAATAGTTAGCACCAACACAAGCTTCATGTGCAGACGAACTCACCAAGTTCTCTCATTAAACCTTCCGGAAGACCAAGACCAAGCAATCGAAATCGCGCCCGCAATCAGATAAGGCGGGCACGTCAGAACTAGCGTAATAGTCTGGTTGAACCCCAGCGTCTTCACAGCTGTCGGAAAGAAGTTCTTGAAGCCATTCGCACCAAGATGACAATGCTGCATGACGACGAAAAGCCAAACTTTGGGGTCTTTCGCTGCTTCACGAATACCAGAGAAGCTTGTTGACTCGCCCGCATTTCCTACGGTGTCGCGCTGTGTTCGCTCGTGGGCTAGCTGTCGTTCTTGTTCGGTCAACCAGCGTGTTGTGAGGGGCTCGTCGGGGAGGATGAAGAAGCCGACTAGAGCGACTACGAGGGTTGCGGCGCCTTGGATGATGAAGAGCCATTGCCAGCCGGCGAGGTTGGCCTGAGACGTTAGTGTTTGCAGAGCAAAAGGGGTGAGAGACGTACCATTCCGTCCATCTCAAAGATGCCAAGGGCAATCAAGCCTGCAAACGCCGTGGCAAGAATATTTCCGGTATACAGAATCGAGATGCGAGTCGCAAGCTCCTTGCGAGTGTAGAATCTCGCAAGAATATACAGTGCACCAGGATAATATGGCGCCTCAGTGATGCCCAAGAAGAAGCGTGTCAGCAGCAAACCGGTATAGTTGTGACTCAAAGCCGTCAAGCCACTGATGATGGCCCAGACGGTCATACAAGACGCCATCCAGATACTGGGTCGGACGCGAGTAACAACCATGTTGGCCGGAATGCCAACAATGACATAGCCAGCAAAGAGGATCGAGACGCAGGTCTGGTATTGCGAACCGGTCAGGTTGAGGTCCTTTTCGATGCCGTTGAGACGAGCGAGGGCGATGGCATTTCGGTCCTGAGATGGTCAGCATCCACTAAGACACCAGATGGAAAGACTGACGAGGTAATTCAGCCAGTACATCAGCCAGAGAATAGGCATGATCCACCAGTCGAGCTTTCGCACGAGGGCGATCTCACGGGGGTCAGTCTTTGCATGTGCACCTGAGTAGTCGCGTGCTTGGGGGCCTGTCTCGAGGATCTCCTCGACTTCATCGACATCTTTATCTCGCTTCTCCTCATCGAGACCTTTATCTCGCTTGTCCAGAGAGTGACGGGCATCCATGTTCTTGTTGTTTTTGTGGTAGTTGTGGTAGTTGGTTGGCAGATGGCCGTCCATAGCGAGGACGATGTCCCCCTTTATACGCAGCCTCGCCCGGACATCCTTATGCCGCCATTCCATCATGGAATTACAATTCTCCCCAACATCAAGGTTTCATTGCATCCCACTTGCTGACGTCAATCCGTAAAATATCGTATTCACTCAGCCTTCATCTTCTTTGCGCCCGTAAAGCCAATGTGGAGATGCTCATCATTGGATAGCGTTTTTCTCGAAGAACTCTAATCCCCTGCTCCTCCACGCCAAGATCATCTTGGCAGGCGGGGTAAAGACGGTCTAAAATCATGCTTAAGTGCAGGCTAGGGCTTTCTTGGAAGGTGCTTTGGGGAAAGAGAGTGTTGAAGATGTCTTGGCGAGAATATCGTGATTGTCTTGAGCGAATTATTTCGTCCATCGGTGTCGCCGCCTGTCAGGTTTCTCGGTATATGCCGGGAATGTTTGGGGAAACAGACTTTGTGGCTGAAGTGGCTAGACCGCTAGAGGAGATAACGGAAAGTAGCGAGATAGACCGCCAATCTAAGGTTGATGCGACGAGTAGACTACCTATCCCTACGAGTGATGTATACCTATACCGGTTTTGCGGTCGTCGACTAACGAGCCTATCATTCAGGCCTGGAAACCCCAACGCCAAGACAAGCTGACCCATGAGGATGCATATCCCCGCAAATGCCTAGAAACGCTAAGTGTGCATCTTTCTCTTGGCTTTGGGTCCGAGTGCTCACTTGATGCACCAACAAGGGGGCTAAGCCAATTAAATTGCGATCTATTCGAACCTAGCCACCACTCATTATGAAAGTGCATCCAATACTTCAGGTGAGCCCCCTCGCTCGGACCCAAAGGCATTACATCAAATCATCTTGTTTTCCGGCTCTTCATCTAGCTTCCGGATCGCTGCGGTACTCTATCTCCGGGGCGATTTGTCGAATACTTGCCGATCGGCTACCGCCATCTAGACACAGACAAGTCCTCAAGAAATGATAAGTCAGCGGCGTATCGGTTAATCGTAAGATACCTACATCCAATCAGATCACGCGAAAGTTGCTTGATCTAATAGAGGATTAGCTCTTCCGACTCAGAGCTGCTGTATCGTCGCTAAAGGGATATCTACCGGAACTTTCTCGTCCACCATCACGACAAGATCTTGGCGGAGCGGGCACAGCCATCTTCAACTACTGGCGTCGCGAAATGTCACTGCACCTAGGCACTGTTGGTGGACTCGCATCTGAAGGACTAGTGTCACGCATGTAACTTTTATCTCCCTAGGTAGTCTTGCCAAAGGTGCATTACAATGCACTGGCCAAGACATGGAGGGCAAGTGAATCACAGGGAACGGGAATTGTAATGGTAAGGATATGTATTGACTACTGGCCCAGTTATCTTTCAACAACCGACCAAGCAGTTACCATTTGTCGAGATTTTGTACAAACAAACAACTATATACAGAGTTATAAAAGAAGAATACGGTGATGACCAAAAGCAACTGCAACGACGCTCCCACTCAAGACCAGAAATCTGATCCTGTCACACAAGCCACATTTAGCGGAGAGCGTTGACAACGGCAGTGTAAGCAGCCTTGGGGTTGTAGTTAGCATCGAACACAAGACTGTCGTGCTCCTTGCGCCAAGAGTTCTTGTCAGAGACACCCCAGACGGTGATACCAATGCACTTGGGGACGTTGAGGCAGGCCTTGGTGACGGTGGCGTAATCGTTGGCGGGGGCAGTGCGGATGTCGAGCTCGGTGATGGCAACCTCCTTGACACCAGAGTTGGCGAGGGCAGTGAGAGCACCCTGGATTTGGCCAGCGGCACCGGGGTCAAGGTGAGTCTGGGAGCCAATGCCGTCGACGGGAACGCCGGCGCTGAGCCACTTCTTGACGGAGGGAACCATACCCTTGGTGACCTTGGAGGCGCTGCCGGAGTCGAGGCTGTAGTCGTTGATGTACAGCTTGGCGTTGGGGTCAGCCTTGCGGGCAGCGCGGAAGGCAATGCCAACGTAGTCGTCGTTGCCGAAGACGTTGTTGAAGTGAGAGTCCTTGCGGAGGGTACCGTCCCAGTCGAAGATCTCGTTGACGACGTCCTGAACATGTTAGCAAAGTCATTTTTAAGAAGATCGAGGGAAGAAAACATACCCAGGCGTAGATCTTGCCCTTGTAGCGTCCAACGACTTGGGTGACGTGGTTCTCAATGACCTTGGTCAGAGTAGCCTTGTCGTTGATGTTTTTAACCCACTGAGGGAGCTGAGAGTGCCAGACCAGAGTGTGACCTCGGACCTTGAGGCCATTCTGCTGGGCAAAGTTGACGACCTGATCGAAGCTACCGAAGTTGAAGTTGCCCTGGCTGGGCTCGGTGGCATCCCACTTGCCCGAGTTCTCGGGGGTGACGGCGCCAAAGTCGGCCTTGATGATAGCGGTGTCCTTTGCGACGCCGAGCAGGTTAGGGTCGGTGATAGTTCCGTAGTAGAGCTTGCCCTTGTTCTTGATCAGCTTGTTGATGCTGTCGGCGGCCTGGCGGGGCTCAATGGCGGTGGGAATGGCCGCGACCAGCGAGGCGGTGTAGAGGAAGGAAGACAGCTTCATGTTGGAAGAAGTTTTCGGTTGTAGAGATATGTGACAAAGAAAGATAAAACGTTTGATTTGACCTGCAAACAGTGAATGAAGCTGTGAAGATGTTGTAATGAATGTAGTTGTTTGAGTGATGAGAATGCCAAGTGCCAAGAGAGGGTGGACTAGATCATCTTATATATCTTGATCGGGTCGGTCCCTTGTCATATTACAAGACGATGGTGTTCTCGAAAGAGTCAGTGCCCGGGATTGATTTGTCCGATTGAGCTAGCCCCTTCTCAGTATTCGGACGGTGCTCCGGGTATCTAGGGCCGTTTCGAGATAGATTGTCGTTGAAAGGAGTTATACCGAGACAGGGGTGCGTGAGTCGAGGCGGCTCTATCTCCTGGATAATCTCCAGATGAACGGAACTTTTGGGCTGCCTTGCTTTTTGCATTGCATTGTTTCTGGGGTGCATATACACGACCCCGTAATTCGGGCCTTTACTTTGGCCTCACCGTCATCTGATGTACGGCTAAATGGTATGTTTTGTTTCGTGTCACTCTGTAGATCGACAGAGTTGAGACGATATTCTGTTTACTTGGCGGACTTGTTTTCATCAACTTCAGGTGAAACTCGGACAACAAGTCCAAAGGCCAAAGCTGAAGGGAGCTAGTATGTGTCAGTTCTGGCAAACGCCCCACAGACAATGGTACTAGCAGGGCTGGCAGGGGTCTCATTTCGGCTGAATAGCCCTTGAGAGGTGAGACCTATCCCGTATCAGCTAAAAGCACGAGCCAGATGCCGAATTCAGGAACGTGAGCTCGTTCAGCGTCGTTCCCAGGGGAAACACGTGGGTCGCGTTTCATGTATGGGGTGGTGGTGATATTCTAGATTTCTGCCGAATCGAGAATCATCTTGATGTAATATTTCTCCGCGTAAAGCCACCAATCGTTAGCATTGGGTAAACGGATACCGGCACGGAGAGTTGGACAACTTGCTCAATTCTGGTTTCATCTTTAGAGTAGGTGGTAATCATGATTGCCTGAGCGGCATTCAGCTACGGGTTTGACAGGCGCGCATCAGCTGGGGTTCACCGGGTGAATTGGATATCGCCGGGTATTCTACTCATGAGATCTCGTGATCTCTAAAGGCTGAATAGACGTAGCATGATAATCATGTCAAGATGAATATTCCTCCAAAGAGAGAATAATGAGGGCATCAACGTTGCATTGAAGAAGCATGTTCAATATGCTGATGGATGAATTCAGTAATGTCATCATTGACTGCGCCTCTATGATTACCGCGCCTGTGAGATTCATTATGCGATGTCCAAAAATATGTCATCATTTACGTGATTGACAGATGAACGTTCACGTAGACAGGACAATGATGCAAAATGGCGAGGGCGATGGTTTTCCATTGGAAACGGGACCTGGAAATCTCGCGGAGGGGACTATAGATTGATTACTGTTAGAGTGAATAAGTAAAATTGAACCTCCAATTGCCAAAAAGCATTCATTACTCGAATAAAGATAAATGCTCTTCGATTAAATGTAGGGTAAGGAATTGAGTGATGCTTCACTTATCTGCTCTGTCTTATCTCGTGCCCCACCAGAACTAAACCCACTTTATTGTCAATGACTTCCACTGCCGCGGGAATGACGGGAGTATAAATACCACGAGTCCGACTCTCTTTCTTCTCTGGAGCTTCCCTTAAACTCAGCCATCGAAGACGTTCACCAACAAGAACAAAACATGACGCAGGATTTCGACTCTACACAGCACGCTGTCATCACTCCTCCAAGCCATCACATCCACCTTGCAGCTTCAGCAAGACTCTAACGTCGTCGCTTCTACCAGCTTCGATACCCTGCCCTCGTGAGACTGGAGTCACCCGACGGAAGCTGTGATGCGAGGCTTTGACCGCTTGGATCGCGCATAAGACCAATGAGAACATGCAAGTCTGTCCTGCAAATACCGGACTGCCCGCAACAATGTCCTCCTATCCAAAGTTGACATGATGTAAGAAGGAACATGATCACTGGCACTCGACCGCAAAGCCGTAGTAAACTTTATGTAGAGTTCACTAAACTCAAACTCAAAGTAAGAACCCGGAGACATGATGAGCAAGTTCGTCCCCGGAACTCTGTAGTGAAAGCGATAACGATGGTCGATGATACTGAGTTATCCCATGAGTTCCGTGAGGCAATTCTATGCTCCCTAGTCACAAGCCTCAACTGCAAGTACATACGTATCTACTCCGTAGCCCACATCGGATTGTCCACTTTGCATTGTTCCCTCAAAACCCTTCCCTCCCCTATCTCTGACTCCCAAGTCCCATGCCACGTAATCAGTCGCAATGCCAAGCCCGTCTGACTTGTATGCGAAACTGTATTCTGCTGCTTATACCCATGCCATGTGTAATCAGATGCTGCTCCCTTCAATTTGCCGCATATCTTTCCGCCCGCACACCGATGCGATGACGCGCCACCATCTTGAACTCTCAGTACCAGTTACTTGATTGGTGGCTTTTGAACTGCAGGAGCGCTCAGTTGCATCTGCACAGGTCCTTGCGGCTCCGGGCTCCTTTACCCCCAATGAGTGATCTTTAATATGATCACTGTGCATGAGCTATGCCGGATGAAGAGCGTGATGGCTGCTCTGTGCTCTGATCGTGGTTCAGCCCATTTGCTAGGGGCGCGCTTATCGTGGACCATAAGCTGAGAGAACCTTGTTGAGTATCTCACTATCAGTAGAAAGGCTCGCTTGCCAGGACTGTAGGTGAATATGCTGGCATAATAGCGACATTATGATCTGCGTCAGCTTTGCAAAGCTGTTTGTTCTTCCCCTCATGCCCACCGGAAGCTGAAGCAATGCTTAAGGGGCTTCAAGTCAATACGAACTGCCGACCTGAAGAGGTGCGACACAAAAGCAATGGTCTGATGTGATATTCCTTGTCTTGCGAACAGACATCGTTCCAATGAGTCGGGACCTTGAACGAGCTCAAACGAGACTTAAGGTAAATTGGGGTTAGTGTCATGATTACAGCGACGTGAGCTAGCCGATTTTAGAATGGCTGAAACATCTGAAGCGGTGGGGAAGGGCACCCAACATTCAATATACGTGAAACAGAGGGGGCTTGTTAGTGAGCCTCTACTACCAGCGACACGTGTTAAGGTCAGCTTACCTGTATGGTTATTCTCAGGTATAAACTCTAAATCACCTTAAAGATATTACACTGTAGGTACAAAATATTAGCTTCCGCTCAGCACCTCAATCCACGGAGCCGGAAGATAACGATAAGACCGTATCTCACTAATTCATCTCATTGGTCAAACCCAATTACTAAACCCCAAGTCAGCAAAACCTCCCCTGTCATTGAAACACGATGAAACCAAGAACAAGTATCTCAGCAAATCACGTTGATCCGCCGAGAAACTAAACGTCTGGAGTAAAATTGAAGGTCCATCATCGAAACACGACAACAGGTGGAAACAGATGGAAAAATTCCACGGTCCAAGCCAAGACGGGACATGGCAACCAGGCCGCCATGACCCTTGCGTTTTTAACAACTTGAGACAGAGTTAAGCGTAAACGGTAAAGCAAGCTGGCGCCAAACCTTGTCCAACATAACCTTGTCCCGAACGACGACTCCCACTACACGACGATGATGAGTTGGTATATAAACATCTTCAACGAACCATCCAGAATGAGAAGAAGCATCCTTTTCCAATCAGTCCATTTCGTTCGTTTCAAAGAGCTAGTCTCTCTTCTCATTCTTTTACCTTAACATTCATTCTATCAAGTTCGCTTGCGACTTTACCATTCCAATCATTTCACCATGAAGACCACCACTTACGTTTCCGCTCTTCTCAGCCTGGCCTCCGCCGTCAGCGCTCACTACACCTTCGACAAGCTCACCCTCGGTGGTGTCCAGGAGGGCACTGATAACCAGTACATCCGCAAGCACCAGAACGGCTACATGCCCACCAAGTTCAAGGGCATTCCCGATGGTTCCATCTCTCCCACCGATAAGGACTTCACCTGCAACAAGGGCTCTACCCCCTCTGCCGACGTCTTCAAGGTCAAGGCCGGTGATGAGATTGGTCTCAAGCAGGCTTTCGGCGGTACTGGAATGCAGCACCCTGGTCCTATCCAGGTCTACGCTGCTCCTGTCAATGACGCTACCAGTGACAGCCCTTATGACCTCAAGTGGTACAAGATTCACCAGGCTTTGATCTGCACGTCTGGAAACGCTGAGTCTCTCCGCTCCACTGCTTGGTGCTCGTGGGACGAGGACTCTGTCCACTTCAAGATTCCTTCTACTCTTCCCGATGGACAGTACCTCATCCGTGGTGAGCACATTGCTCTCCACGGTGCTCACGACGGCCAGGCTGAGTTCTACTATGCTTGTGCTCAGGTTGAGGTCACTGGTAACAGCGCCACTACCATCCCTGGTACTTCTGTCTCTATTCCTGGTGTCTACAAGCAGGATGACGCTGCTGTCAACTTCAGTCTCTGGGGAAGCTCTACCTCTTACGATGTCATGCCTGGCCCCGAAGTCATCCCCGGTGGTACCATCCGTGGTTCCGCTGATGGTGCTGGCGGTGATGTCACCAAGACTGTTGAGGGCGGTGCTGATTCTGGTTCTGACTCTGGCTCCGACTCTGGCTCCGATGCCTCTCCTACTGAGGGTTCCGCTGCTCCTTCTACCGCCCCTACTTCTGCTACCGAGTCTTCTGCGGCTCCCGTCGTTCCTGATGTTCCCGACTCTGCCGAGACCACTCCCCAGCCTACCCCCGTTGCCGCCGAGACCACTCCTCTCCCATCTTCTGGTAACGGAGCCAGCAGCGGATGCTCTTCTGGTTCTTCCAAGGCCCGCCGCCACGCTCGCCACTTCGCTGCTCACCGGTTCTAAGCGTGTGTAGTTAAAGAAATGATTGGATGTCAGTGATTTGACATGATGCACGCGGGACGTGGTGTTTTGAAGTCATGCCATGCGCTGGCGTCTTGGAGGAGAATGGTATTCTGGACTTGATAAGAAGGAAATCCTCTTCAGCTTTATTTGTAAACTAGATACACTTCTTGTAAATATAATCTTCCTGGCTGAACTCCTGTACCAATTATTCGTGAATACTTGTCGTTGCTCATGTTGGAGCATTTCATCTCTGGTGCCTGCGTTTAGCAAATGTTCTCCTACCGGCAAATTAGTACCATGCGGATTAGGTGAAAGCATGTATCACCTTTACAAGCCAACGTTGGCCCCCTGCGAAGTTTAGTCAATTCATTCTTGTGCCGCATCTTGATGAATTTTCGTATCTGCGATCTCGTTGAACCTGCGGGTCCCGACAACCCCGGTTAGCGCTAGCATTCCCAGAGAATGTGATGGGATGACATGGGTCTTCCTTCTGATATCACCGACTACGCCACAGCGCAATCTTACACAAATAAGCATGGTTCTCGACTATAGACCCTTCGTCATTCGTCTCCTTTCTGAATACCGATAGCCAAGTTACCTTCTCCGCATCACCATCGACATTATTCCAGTGGAAGATAAACAAGAAGGCCTCGTTTATCGGTGTTTTAGTCGGTAATATGTTTCAATAGTGTTTATGACCGACAGGAACTTGTACAAGTCTGAAGTTCGCAAACAAGTCCCGGTCTAGGCTTAGCCGGAAATTCAACAGGGGGTCAGTTATTACCCCTGCGTTAGTTAGCTTGTTTTAAAAAGCGGTCTCTGGCGGGAACATCTTGACAATCAATTCTGATTCGTGGGTAAATTCAGACTCCTTGTAATGTCTTGGAATAACTTCGATCGTACGGAGTAGCTACATCCAATCTCTCGCCAGTGCATTCCTCTAATAACATCCTATACTGGAGGGATTAAGCTGAAGTATGGGTTGCTTACGCTTTGATCCTATTCCTTTAGATACAGGAATAATACACGTCCGGAAAATGTTCCAAGAACCATAGTTGTTCCTGACATGTATACAGACTGGGGTCTGTAATCTGGTGGTAGCCAGAGAAGTTTCTCCCCCTTCTTCATGAGCCAAGGAGGTTCTTGGCCAAGGTAATATGGTTCCAGATCCCCCATATCTTTGTGGACTGAACGGGCAATGGCATTGGTACTGAGAAACGAGTACGGAAAATTGGATGCCCTGAGATCCAAATATGGCTGCGACAGAAACAGACTCTGCCCGGTTGATGCATCCCAGACCTGCACTTGCGTGTTCATATTTATACCTACCAGCCAGTTACCATGAAAGGCGAGAGTGCGTAAGTATGGCACTCCCGGGCTCGCATCAGTTGTAATCGTAAGTGGCTCGAGTCCAGGAAGACAGCGAATCTCGATGCTTCCTACCAGATAGTAGGCAATTTTGGCACCGTCCGATGAAAAGGCTATGCAAGGGAAGTGCATGAACGGCATGTCAATTGTATACTCAAGACCGCCGTCATCAACGTTCCAGATCTCAATTGAACAAAGGTCTGGTGATAAAGCTAGTCGTTGTCCATTGGCAGAAATGACCAGTGAGCAATATCGCCTCTCAACCAAACTAAGTTCTCGTTCGAACGTCTTTAAATGACGCAAAGGGTCGATGCTCCAAATCCCAATCAATGGCTCTTTCAGTATAGCAAATATTGAAGCGCTGGCTGCAGCAGCTATCAAAATCTCGTTCATCAAGGGGGCTTCTGGTTTGAGTATCTCTTTGCATGCCCCAGTCTGTATATCCCAGAGCTTCACGACCCCCTCGTTTTGCGACAGTATAGTGTTGTCATCCGCAATGGGAGTAACCAGTTCGATTCCCATGGCTTCCCCATGGCTGCTTTCTGTCAAGGCCTCTGAGGTAAGGTCCCATATTCTGATGGCATCATCATGCGATTGTCCCGCGAGTAATGTGCCGTCGTCTGAAATGATGGGCCCGACTTTGAAGTTACCCCTTAAGCTCTTGGACAAGGCCCCTGTCTTCATATCAAGCACGACGGTTTGATAGCTATCGAGTGTGATTACCAACCAGCCCTTTGTCAGAGAAAATTGGTCAGGAGCCATCGGCTTCTCAAATCTAAGTATATGAATTTCCTTGCTTGACTCTGTGCTCCATACTCTGACCACTTTCGATGTCGATGACAGTGAGGCGATCATCGTGCCATCGTTCGAGAAGCGTAGCTCGTCATCATCACAATGGTCTCCCAGGACGTTCCAGGATGGCGTTGTGGAAGGGCCCCACCTCGAAAGGAGTATGGATTCTTTCGCGATAGTTACAATCCACTGCCCTTGCGGTGATAGAAGTACAGGACATGGTTTGCCCGGTATGTCAGACTCAGATATGCATTTTCCTGTTTCAAGGCAGTGTATAAGCACTACGTACTGGAAATGTCGGTCACAGACTGAGCATATGAACCTTCCATCGTCCGAGAATGCGATAGCCTCAGTGCCAGAACAGTGCTCTAAGGTCAAATTCCTGACACATACACTAGTTTCAAGATTCCAAATCTTTATCGTCTCAGGGCACCCAACTGCTACTGTTTTGTTGCCATACCAGGAGAGAACCGTGGCATAGTCGCGACTAAATCCTTGGCTTAGACTGTGAAGACAAGAACATGACTTCTGGTCCCAAATTATGAGCTGTCCCCCGTAACAAATTGAGGCTAGCTTATTGTCCGGCAAGAATGATATCTGAGATAGCCTTTCAAGGACATCAAGAGTTTGACTTTGTGGCCAGTGCAGATCTATGTTGGAGGGCAGCGTAATGTAATTGGGGTATTGACGGCGGTCGAGTGGACTTGGAGCGGTACTCCCTTTGGGGTTGAATAAGGCTCCAGCATGGTATATCTGGAGAGGGTATTGCTCTATGCCGGCTCGGAAATACCGAATGAACTTGAATGCATCTTGGACAAACTGCAGTGGTTGTGCTCCAGTAGTCTCCTCATAGAATAGTCAGCGACAGCGTATGAATGGCCCAAGAACACGCTACCTACATCAAAGATGCCCTGCAGGTCTTGTAGCATCAAGAAGGAATGATCAATCTTTCTTAGTAGACAGATAACCTCGAGCCAGTTTGTAAAGAAACCTTGAAGAAAGCTGTTTGCCTCATCTTCAACTCGAATTCGCTTCCCAGACGCTTTCAAATGGTGAACCCAATACAAGGATGCATATTGAATTTCTAGCGGTAGGCATTGATTGATAACGGATGTTTCAATATCAGAAAGCCTCTTCCCTGGCGTTCGAAGCCCGCAGATATCAGCCTTCAAAGTTTCTCGCATGAGCTTGAGGCATCTCTTTGCCAGGTTTATATGTGTCTCCTCTTCATCTACCTGAAGGTCTCCAGCGGATGTACTGAGAATATAATCTCTGAATGACAGATGGAATAGCTGAAGAGGAGTATCATCTTCTGGAACATCGATGACGGAACGAAGTGGATCTATTTGACTGGATACAGCCCATGGATTGACGCCAAGGAGTTTAGCAAGTGCTCTGATCGGCAGAGGGCTTGCGAGCAGAATGAGAGAGCCAACGACATCCATAAAATTCCGTTTGACTTCATGCAGGTCACCATCAGGCGCACCGCTCTGCATGAGACTCAGCACAGGCTTGTATAAAGCATCATATTCAGAGTTGACCTTAGATGAGTTATCGATGATGAAGTCAATCTTGTAGTCAGGACTTCTCGCCCAGTGTCTATCACGAATCATGCGCACGAAGGTTGCAGCTGCGATGAACAATGGTACAGCCCTGTCAAGCAGTAACCGGAATCGCTCATCCCCAGGCCAGTCTGAAGATAACTGGAGGTGCTTCTGGCGATGAGTGCGGTTATACTCCACCACGAAACAATCCAAAGACTGACGGAGGAAAACACAGAAGTCGTTCTCTATAGTTTTGATTTCCAGTTTGTGAAGGACAATCTCCCTGTGTAGCGGATCTTCGACAAAATGTCCTATGATGTCAAGTTCTGGTCTACTTGTGAGAAAGACTCGCAGCACCCCTGGACATGCTGCCAGTAGTAGACGAAGAATCTCCCCGCGGTCTTCTTCATTACATTCGTCCAAGGCATCGAGAACGAAAACAACAGGCTTGAAGAGCCCTTCGTCTTGCAGTTTAACCAGTGGGCCCACAATCAACTTTTGCCATTGGACTCGGATAGGTGTCATGGCTAGCGAATGATCCTCCTCCATTACCTGCAAGATATGAGGGCAGATGGGAGGGAACTGTAGGGCGAGTTGATACGCCAGCACCGCAAACAGATGGCGTCCACTTCCTCGGTTACCGGCACCTTTCTTGAAGACGAAGCTGGCGCTGGGCGTTCTGTCTTTCATTTTACGTGAGACAGTGCGTGAGATAGTACTCTTGCCAGTCCCAGCCAGACCTGGGAGCCAACAGATTGTCGGGCTTTGAGGATCGGATGACCATTCTTCAATGTCTTTGAGAACTTGCACTCGGGTACCCTCTAGACAGAAAGAGTCAGGTGGATAATAAATGTGGTCAAACACCTCCTTAGGATCGATAAGCAGATCTCTGAGTTGCGCCTTGACATTTTCTTCAACCCTTTGGCTATAGAATTATTAGCAGATATCAGTCTAACAGGCATCATATATTACCTGTATTCGAGCCTCATTTCGGTCATCAGGTTATAAAAAAGCTTGACATGGTCTCGAGTTTGTGAGCCTTGATGCATTTTGCATAACAAGCCAGCATTATGCAGTCTATCCTTGGCAACACCGAGATCTTTCAGATATCCAGAGAAGTCTTCTAAGCGAAAGGCATCTGATAGAGCCTTGGCGGCCTTATGCTGGTGGCGAAGAGCAAATCCGAGCAGCTTTATGCACTGAGATAGAACGTCGATAATCCTTTTACGGAGGTTGGTGTTTACCGCGAGGTCACTGGAAGCTGATGTGGTTAAATAGAGTTCGTGGTAAACGCTGCACTCAAAGACCAGGATGGTTATTTCGGCAATGCCTTGGTCGACCTTGGCCCTCATCTCCTCGCTAGCGGTAAGATTCTAGAAAAGGTCAGCACAAGTCAAGTGATGAAGATATGGCTAATGGGGTATTACCAGGAGAAGAAACCGCACGGCGGCCCATGGTAATGCAGCAGGATTGGGGTTTGTGCTGACAGCGATATCGCCGACGATTGCGAACCGATTGAGATATGGAATGATCGTCTCCATAGCTTCAGCTATCTTTCTTTTCATACCGACGCGTCTCATTGCTGCTTCTAATTTTGATATCAAAACCGAAAGCCTCTGTTCAGAGTCTTTGGTTGAGGCTTGGTCCAGAATCTGAAAGGTTTCTGCTAATTTGTCACCGTCTTTAGACTTTTTGATAGCAACAATTGCTTCCTTCCAAAGCTCTTGGAACTGTCCTTGCTGGTCTTGAGATTCAGACTCGCTGGTGGATATATTGACGCCATGTTGAGCCCTTGCGGCAGAAGATACAATAGACATATCCTCTGGTGGAAGATCTATGGTAGCAGCAACATTTTCTGAGGCCACGGGTGTTGGTGATGCTGTAGCAGGCGGCAGAACAGCGGAGACTCTACCTGCTATGAGTAATCAGTAATGAAATTCATCGTGATAGTGTTATATAGACTGTGCGGGTTCGGGCATACCTTGAGAATCGGGTGACGCCCTTAGAAGCGTGACTGTAGAGTCATTGCCTGGTTCCTTTCCTTTCCCGTTTCCAATGTGCTTGATGAAGCCTCTGAATGACAACCTCTTCTGGTCCGGCATGATTGTTTAACCTACGACCTGCTGCTCCAAGCTCTAAGTAGTTGGAACCAACGCGAGTGATGCGAACGTTGATTGCATGTGAGTTGAAGAGGGGAAACATGACCGTGATGTGCGCCATGCATGAAAATCAAGTCTATATGCCGATACGATTGGCTAGGCATCCGCAAGGCTGACGGACAAGCTGACAGGGATGTGAATGCTGACGATCTTGGCAATGATCATTTCGGGGTAAAACGGACCATGTTACTTAAGCAATCTACTTATCTTTGTCTTTTTGGCTGAGATTCGGGGTCTCTCATTATTGCTTTCTATATGTGGAACAAATCGCGGTGCATGCTTTCGGCATATTCAGAAAAAAAAGCAATATAATTTAGAGCACCAGCTGCCTGGGAGACAACATGGTGATAGTACTAGAAAGCTATACCTAATGAGTGAACGGGAATAGAGGAGAAACTTGTCTAAATCCCAAAGCTGCAGCAAACTAATATCAGAAAAACATCAAACATCCTCAGCCAAACGAGCGACTACAGTAAGATGTCCCCTCTCCCCCTCTCATTCCACGGAAAGAACTGGTAGGCCTACTTCTCAAGGCAGACCTGAGAGTAGTAGGTAGCAAAGGTAGTAGCCGCAGCAGCACAGCAGAAGATACTCTCCTGATTAGCCTTAGCCGCACAAGCAACACAAGCAGCCACAAAGTTGATAGAAGAAAAGTTGGCGCAAGACCGGCAAGAGCTAGGATGAGGCGCACTATCGCAGCTCCAAGAGTGAACACGGCCAAGAGCAGCGTCCTTGATCTGAGGACAGTTGCGAGCGCGAACCTCAAGATCACGGCTGTGAACCTTCTCAGCGTCAAAGGACTCAAGAAGGTTCTGTTCCTTAGAGATGGCAACGATGGGCTCAAAGTACTGGTCGAAGAGAGACTCGGGGATGCAAGCAGTGGGGTCGTTGATGTAGGTGCTTGGGATCTCGGGGAGCTTGTAGTCACCGGTGCCGTTGAGGTTGGTGAAGGTATGGCCGAGGGCCTGAAGATGAGAGAGGGTGATGCACTGGGAGACCTCGCCGACCTTGTAGGTGACCTCGGTGATCTTGAAGGGGGGATTTTCGAGGGCCTTGTTGGGGGAAGTGTTGGCGAAGGCAGCCGTAGCCAGAGCGGCGAGGATGAGGATGAGACGAGCCATTGTAAGGGCTTTTTTTTGATTGTAGAGGAGTGAGCTTGAGTGTGAATGAAGATGTTATGATGGTTGAGTGAACCGACAATGTGGACATGAATACCGTCTTAAATAGTTCCTGTCGTTCATAACGACCTTATTGTCGACACGGAGCTTGGTACTCAACAATTCTCAACTACCGATGAGTCTCTCGCAACTTGACGACCTTCGCACCTTCATCATGACACTCATGTACTCACTCATTGCCGGTCTCGGTTCTCGGCAGTTCATACACGACAGTTTCGAAACAGCCCACGATGTCTTACAAGCCACAAACTGAACACGAGTTGATCTTCTTCGCCGCTATCCTCATCCGCGATAGATTGGGGGTTTGACTCTCACCATCATCTGCCGGTATTAAATGAGTCGATGGACTGAGTATAGCCTGATGTCCCTCTGTTCCATTTTGGAATATCGCATATTATTAGACCCGCTTCGACTCCGATCTACCCGTGTAAATAGTCTGTGCATATAATTGAAGAGTCCCTATAGGTCAATTCGTAAGGTCGTGCTCGGTGTTCGATTGGGCAAATAGCCTCACACCGAAACCCCCACGTGGGCTTCATTTTGGTATGGTATGCTTTGCGGGCCGCTTCCAGCGACGGCACGTTGCGACGGCCCTGTCGGCATTGCAACGGTCCCTGGAAATACTATACGAAAGAAGCTTTTTCTAATGCAAAGAAGGTTTGTAGGATGCCATTGCCTGCATAGTGCCCCCAATGTTCATCAATGAGGCGTCGAAATACCTCCCGCTTACATCATGACCAATGAGAGGCTCGCATTTCAACACGAACCCAAGTGCATCGCGCCATGTCTGGGGATAGAGAGTACTATCTTCATTGAACTCTACTATCCGCGTATAGAGTATCGTATGTCTCGGACAACGGTGTTCCAAAGTCATTCTAACTTCATAGGCTAGGATACGAAAAGCTTCACGATTTTCCATGAATGGAAGGTGGAACCAATGATGCCGATGAGCCGGTATGTATGGGATGTTTGGTTCGGCAGTTGCTTCAGTCATGATGAAGTCGGACAATGCTTGACTTCCATGAGCCGAGTTGCCATGCGCCGGATGAGGTTCGTCAGTTGCCTGACCAGACAGCCCTCCAAGCCAGACCATGAGGTAGAACTGTCTGGGAGACAGTGAGTCTCATGGAGGATCTCGAAATATAAAAAGATCAAGTCTCCCATCTCTTTTGTGACTCACCACTCTCAACACCAGCAACACTACAACAACAACTTCTACAGCTCCTAGCACTCAAGACTCAAACATCTCACTCAAGATGAACACTCTCAGCCTCCTCGTCCTCTTTTTCGGCGCGTAAGTCATCTATTCTCCAAAGCAACAACCAAATCTGACCTTCCAGCGCTATGGCCGACATTCACCACAACTGTGGTTGCACTGTCCGCGGCTCATACAGACAGGACCTTAGCCAGGCTGCCTGTGCCCTCTGGGGTTCCAACCAGCCCCACACTCATTTTGACGGTTACTCTGTAGGTACCCTGTTCATGGACTCACAGAGCATGGAAGCTGATTATGTAGTGCATCGACAAGGGCATCGGCCGTGGTATCGACGGTGGTCCCTGGGAGACTACCTGCCAGCAGGCCTGGGATATCAACTTTGGTGGTAACAAGAATGATGTCAAGGGCAAATGCTGGCACTAAGCTGACTGATGCCAATCTTTGGAATCAGTGCTTCTTTGGCTCGAGATGGAGATCGTGTGACTTGTTCTTTTCTGCCTGCCAACATCCACATGGCTTCTTGTTACTTTAGAAACTATGTAGCACTCTTCTTAGTCTTGTCATGATCTCATGATAAGGAACTTGCAATTGATTTATACTTTTGTGCGACACTCGAGATCTAACGACCACCTTGCTAGTTAAGCGTGACTGTTGCTACATCTTTTGTCTTGAGTCTTGATGAACTGGCTGTGCCCCATTATCGATCCAAAAAGTGATGTCATGACTTCCAGCGGAAAACATCTTATATCTGGCTGGAACGGAAAAATACGATAAATTTGTGGAGATGTGACCAAGATCATGCTTTCTCCCGCCACTGGCAAGGGTGCTATGTGCCTATTGCGGCTGTTTCGTGTGAATTGGAGTCTTATTAGCTGCCTACAGTTATCTGGGTTACAACCCTACACAATTTGATGCGACCCAATTCCTTGTTTCTAGACACGCTGATCGTCTCTAGGCTAGCGCTAATAATGCCCTCGCCTATCTCGACCAAATCAACGCCTTCCTCCACGGCGCAAGCGCCGTCTCCTTTCTGAAATAAGCAGCCCAGCAAGCGTTTGATGAGTCAGAAAACTTTCTTGGGTTTTTCACCAAGGCCAAGGTTATGGTTCGTCTGAACAGTCCCCTAGATCAAAACGAGGCTGCTAACAGAATTAGGCTTTGAACTACTGGGTTGCATACGCCAAAGCCATCAGTCTTCTCCAAATGGCACTTGATAATCCTAAGTCAATTTCGAAGAGGGAAGCTATACGAGTAGTCGCCACATTCCCAATTTGCTTGTCCAGGAGCAGAACTTCGAAGACACTGTCAGACAAGAGTCTATCAATTTGGCAGAGGGAATAGTCAGCAACCCTCTTGATACCCACAACTCTATTTGGAGAGTGCACAGCGGTCTTTACATCCAAGATCTCTTCTCCAACTACGAAAACTGGATCAGTTCTTATGTAGAAAAGCCGAAGTCCTCATGGTCCATGTTCAACGGTCCTCCAATCACCATAGATCAGTTTGACCCTACTTGAAGCTACCCCGTGGTCCTCGTTCCCAGCTATAACCAAGATCGCATGCTCTGCGTTGGGGGACAACACGGTCTGCAAATACAGGAGCAGTGGCCTGATAAAACTGTAACACCGTCCTGCCGCTGGCTGATCAAGCCAAGATATCCTGGTGCGGACAGGTTTTCGTTCAAGTTTGACGACAATTATGCGGGCGGTGAATACAATAGATCATACGTTGTCGATGTCCCTTGCGAAGAAGACATAAGAATGCTGAACTTTGTCGATGCCCTGCATAATGAGGATGGAAACCGGTTTTTCAACGTCACCCTGGGTCGGTTGGATGTGTCGAGCTAGTGAGGGTACAAGGACGGTGAACTTCGTGACTGGGTTAAACACGAGAAAGGATTTGTGCTCGGTATTTCTAGATCAAGTTACAATATGTGCTGTTATTAAGCTCTATGCTTCGCATCAGGTCCATGCCGCATGATAAAAATACAACACATTGTGAAAAGCTTACAGTGCACAAGCGTTGATGGAAGCACGTATAGACCCATATGCCATCCTGAAAGGGTGCACCAGAAGTTAAATATTCGGGTGGGAACTCAGTTCAGTATCAAAGCCAGAATCTATTCAGCACTAAACATAAGAAAATCCTAAATATGCATGTATCTGCGTAGAAAAATTCTTTTCCAGAAAGTCAAAAAATGCAAAGCCAATCTTATTGCCCACCATAGAGTCGCAACCTTACTCGTCCTTGGCGGGGTCGAAGCCAGGGCACTGATCACCAGCAGCCTCACCAAGCTTCTTAGTGAAGGTATCATCCTTATCCCAGAACTTAGGGCCAACACCACCATTCCAAGCATCGTAGAGGTAGTCTCGAAGAGATCGGCCGTTGACAACGGGCCAGTTGTCCCAGCCAACAAGGTTGCCGATGAACCACTGACCGGTGTAGTTCTCAATGTTATCATCGGCTTCGTTGGCCATGCGCCAGCAGTGAGTGAAGCCACCGTCCTTGTGGTAGACAACCTTGGCACGCTGGCCGTCGAGGCGGGGAGTATTGGTGGCGTGTTTGTAGCCACCGTGGCATGAGGGGGCGACACGCTTGACATCTTCGCCTTGAACGAATACGACGACGTTCTCCCAATCGTGGGTGTGGCCGTTACCGCCGCCAGCAGCGTTGATAGTGCCCCAGCTATAACATGGTCAGATATTGAAGTTAAACGGTAGCGATGTGAACTTACGAAGACTGGTCCTTCTCAAAGTAGTACTCATACATAATCGCGCACCAACCATTGTTGCAGCGTTTTCGGCTGTAAACGTTGTTGTTCTCCAGGCGGTTTGGCTCACGGCAGTCAGCAGCCGGACCCTTGAAGTAAACGTCCTTCTGGCTGAGACCACGGTTGGTGTTGCCGTCCTTGTCGATGGCGGAAGTGTAGTAGCAGCCGTCGGTGTCAAAGTCGGTGACAGGCTGGAACTTGTGCTCGATCTCGTGAGCTCCGTCGTCGAGACGGCCCATGAGAACTCGCTTGGCGTGCTTCAGGGGTCCAGCTTCGACGCTGAGAGCGCCCGCTAGGAAGGTTGCGATTGTGAAGGCGTGCATGGTGGTGAAGGTAAGATAAAGTCGAAAAGAGAAAGGAAATTGAAGTCAAGAAGAAGAGAGGAGAGAGTGTTGTGAATCGGTGGAGTGATGATGAGATGAGATGGTAGATTTGTGAAGGCAGATGAGGTGTCTTATATATGTGATCTGTGACAAGAGTGAGAGGTTAAAAGATAGTTACTTTGAACTTCTCAAAGTTATCACAGATAAGCTTCGATCGGATGCCCCTCGCCCAAATTGAAGCCCATCATGACATCAAACAGCCATTTCTCACCTCACTTCCAAAAATGAAACGGATCATGAAGGATTCGCTATACGAGTAGGATTCGCGGCTTCAGCCAATAAATGAGGCCAAATCTATTTTGATGATCTCAGTGCATACATAAATTTCATGCACCAGTTCAGCTCGTTGCAACTAAACGCCCAAACCGCCAAGGCGCAGCACCAGCTCAGGCCAATCAGACGAATTTCGCACCTGTGCCTTAATTTTAAGCTTAGCGGATCTTATCTGCTTAGCCACAACGATCGTAGATCTGGCCAATTATATGTCTGCCGGACCTATTTTAATCTCGGTGGTAAGCATTTCCTTGAAACATGTAGGATTTGGCTAGCACTACTCTGGAAAGTATGCTCGTGATGGAGTTTGGGGGCTGTGAGACGTTGGTGAAACCAGCCTTCTTTTTGATGGCGGATGACAGAGTGTCAGCTCTGGGTTTCATGTTTAGAGATACTTTGGCCAAGTGGTGGTTTGTGCGGTGGGGAATGGAACTTTAATCAGCGCGATTTAAATGAGAACGGGTCATGATGGATGATGAGAAACATATTGGTGGCCTTGAAGGATCGAAATTATATCATAAAGAGCTTGACAGGACTTGGACCAATCTAGAATGTACAGGTCCCGGCTGATAATGTGTACGTGGTTGAGATTGAAATGCCTGAGTATTGTTTCCATCATGACCTCATGCTTGTTCTCACGTCTAATGTTTGTTCTTGTTCGTCGTGCTTGAAGAGTCTTGAGCAGTCTCTCAACCACTAGCCAGTTAAGCCTTGACAAGGCTATACGTTAAATTCATGGTGATGAAAATAAGCGTTGATAAAATTAGAGTAAGCGGGCACGAGTCTGATAGTAAGCGCCAATGGAGAAATACCCACAGGGCTGTGATTCTACTGGGGGAGTCGTGGGGTCCGAGCGGATCGAGGTGCATGCTTCAGGGTAACTTGGAGCTTTTCTTAGATTAATAACGCGTTTTGAAGTAGTTGTCATGAAAAAGTTGCATCTGAATCATACTGGCCAAGGAAGCCACTATTATAATGGACGAGAGATTGGTCAAGTATTTTTAGCTGCACGAGCCTGGAGCAGGCGCCCTGCCTCTCCCTCATAGGTTTCTACCGTTTTCCTCGCCATCAGCACAACGCTGATTCATATTCAGCCATGTGCTAAACTTTCGCAAAGCTATGCCAAGATGTGATATCTTATGTTTCTCCTCATCTGACATCTCCGCTAAGGTCAGATCGCCCCCGTGAGGCTGAAAGCAAGTCTGCCATCCATATAGCATCACGCCTCTCGCAGGTACAATCGTCCCGTCAATTCGTCCCTGAAACAGCATAGGCTCATGACCAGGACCTTGACAGTACCCTATCGTCGCAACTGCTTCGGCGGTCTTATCTGAGAAGCCAACTAGTAAGAGATGTAGCTTTTCGGGCCCTAAGGCCTCGAGAAAGAATTTTATGTAAGGTCCTGGCATGCTGTTCATCGCATTAAAGCAAAGAGCTGTATCATCCACGACGACTGGACTACCGACCTGCCTAAGTGTCAGTATGAATCGTAGTATATGGAAGATATCTGACCATTTCTGCGGCTGTGCGACATTTTGCGATTGTGATTTCTTCGATCGATCCTTGTATCTCGGGCAGATCGAGAGATTGATTGCGAACGGTGATTCCAGATGGGGCGACGATAGCTTTGATATCGGCTATCTTATTAGCATTGCCAGTGATGAGGTTGATTTCAGTTGTCATGGTGAGGTTCGAATAAATATGTTTTTCTGCAAAACTAATCTTTAAAAGTGCCTTGACTGGCTGACGGGTATGATTCATCAAGCTAAGCGGTCTTATCTGACTCCGGTACCGGGCTAAGACCCACTAAGCACTGTGCTCCACAAGTGATGATAAGAGGAGGTGTTGGTAATTATGGCCTTCGCTAGACATGGAGGTGTAGCAGGTTGCTTGCTTACTGCATCCTTTTTCATGTAACTCTAAGTTGAACTTGGACTGGATAGACTGATTGGGTTTAACTGAACCTCAAGTCCGCGAGATAGCTAACTGACGTGTAGAGTCTCCGACTCCCAAAGGGTATAACACGTTCCCCAGGATCAGCTCTTCCTCCATTGTTGTCAGCTCGACAGGTTTGATGGACTGTCAGTTGGCACCCGACGGGTACCAATAATGGTTATATTGCGGTATCTCATGTTATCGTGCAATCTCTAAGCTTCCAACTCATGCCTCTCTGTCCGTTTATTCTCCAAAAAGGGGGACGAAGATGCTGGTAGCTCGGTAGGAGCCTGGTTACTTTCTAACTCTTGCAAACCATTCTGCTTTGAACTCTCAGCCGGAAGTTCCGACTTGCCCCATTGCTTCATGGCATCTCCGTCGCCGTTTTGTTGAACTTCCTTACTGGCATTTCTCTTCCGACGACGTATCCATAACCAAATACCGACAAGAGCCACTATGGCAGCAACTCCACCGACTACACCACCCGCGATAGCCCCAACCGGTGTTGATGATGAGTCGTCAGGAGACGAATCAAATTTGGGACTGTCGGTTGAGCTTGGTGTTGACGATGATATTGAAGCTATTTTAGTTAGCAAGAACATCGTCAGCACATAACACAAAGTAAGCTTACCAAAGAGCTTTGCTACTTCCCCGTTGTCCCATTGAACCTCATTCCTGATTCACGTCAGTAAGCAGCCTATCAAGGACATCAGCATACTGACCCGCCCTGGTACCAATCTTTCACTACCTTTGGCGATTCGTAATCCTCAGCTTCCGCATCATACTCACTAGACCAAGTCAAGCTCGGTAAGTCGAGGATGCCGACTCCCTGAGTCCAAGGATCCTTGTCCTTCCAACCTTCGTTTTTTCCCCAATTATTTCCACCTATGCTTAGCATCTGACGCTTTCCAACAAGAGCACATCCATGCATTCCTCGCTTTGGACCATTGATTTCCGCCTTAAACCACTTGAAGGCAGGAAGCGATAAGACCCAGACATCGCCGAAGGCCTTTGTCTTGTCGTTCCACGTATTCCAGCCTCCGTAGATGTATCTAGATCAGGTCAGCTAAAACGAGGTTTAGAAGCCACTTTGGCAGCGTACATATCGTAAGTATTGTTTGGCCCGTGTACACCGACAGAACAAAAGTCAACTCTAGGATCTGGAGAAACACCTGATGTTTGCTGGTAGTACCACTCTTTAGAGCTGGGATCGAATATTGTAATGTTGGTGAAGGACACTGGTTCTGACTCGTTTCTGAAAGATGGCGTCTTAACCTTTGCGCCACCCATAAAGATCAACAATCCAGAGGGACCGATGGAAGGTATACAGGTAGCCCTCCCTGACCAAGTGGCGTAGTCCAGTGCTTTTGTGGACTCGTTTGTCCACTTTTGAGTCGTCAAGTTGTAAGTCAGCAGCCCGTCAAGTGGTCGTTCGACATAACTGCCGTCAGTGAACCTCTCATCAGTCCTACGCTCGCCATAGCCACCAAGATGGTATCCAACGCCGTGGCAAGTGGTGTAAGCTCCTCTCACGGATCGATACAAAGAGCTAAACAATGTGTCGTCATCAGGGTCATGAATTGACCAACTTCCCTTGCCATCGTCAGCCTCAAAGGCATATAAATGGTGGTCTCCAGCCGCTGAGGTATTCTTGTAAGATCCTTGACCGCCCCATGAGTAGATCATTGAGCGTTTCTCATCAACCCAAAGAGCTGGTTGTTTCAGATATGGCGATGGTCCTTTCGCACTCTCTGTAAAGGCGACTGTGTCGTTTGTCCAAGATTCATCCAGCGGTATCGAGAGGGTAAGACTGACTGCTCAATGTTAGTACTACCCGGGGTTTTGATCAAGGCATTGTTTTACCGGCTGTTGAACGCGAGTCGTCGAGGTCGGAACTGACCTCCCCGCCGTCGATATAAAGATAGTCATCAAGGACAGCAACTTGGCATTTGTGTTAGTCACTGAGAGGGATTTTCAAGATATTTTCTAACCGGACAGTAGCGATCGTCGAATGAAGTCATCATTGGCTGGTAGTTGTGCTGATCCCATGGAGCTCTGTCGCGTTTCGAGTTCTGCCGCACAGCATAGGGAAATGGGACAGAAGATAACTACCAGTCTGCCAATAGACCACCTCATTGTGATCAGATGCATACGGCTGAATCGTCACTCTTTCGAGACATGGACAAATCTGCAACTCATTTGTGAAGAAAGAGTTTGTGGCAGAAGAAAGGACAAAATTAGAAGTCAGCCACTGTGTTGAAATGGAGTGCGAGACGACTGTTGGTACGAGGGGAAATTAAAGGATGCTATTTGGGGGCCGTTTTTTGCACCGGGTTTCTGTTGAACAGCTCAGACCATTTTGGCAAAACACTGCCCATCATGTTACATTTCACATGCGGGTGAGTCTTTTAATGATGGATGGCTCCGGAAATTGCGAAAACAGGTTAAAGTCAAAGAGGAATTCCTCTGTATCTCATTGATAGTCTTTGTAATTTTATAAACAGGAACAGGACGGCGATCGAAAGTTGCTCTCGTATATTTGTCTAAACTGGGGGGCGACGGGACATATCCGAGCTTAACCGCCGGCTCGACGTTTCAATCCTGGGACTGCTGGCCAATCTGCACACAGCTTTCGCTGCACAGTAAGCACTAATATCTTGGCTTGGAATCTTGAATTAAGCATATTCACATTCAAATGACATCATGAACAGAATATAGAGTGAAATTCTTGAACGCTGCTGCCTGCTTCTTGAAGCCTGCCATAAACGGTAATGAGTTGATCAGTTCCCCGCGCATCGAGATAGAGGGACTTCAAGCCCGCGCTACTTCATGGATTTCCCCGTAATATAAGTATTCCCTCGCGTCTTGATCGCCGAAAAGCACGAATGCCCTCGAATATAAAAATAAAAGATATTGTCGGTTCGCAGATTCCCCCTACAAATACCTTTCCTGGTGACGTTCCTCAACTTCAAGATCATGGCGTGGGAGCAATCAGAGCCGTTTGAGCACAGGCAGCAGAACAGACTCCGAATGCGCTGTTGCAAGCTGCAATTGTAGCTGGGGCCGTCGCTCCAGCGGTAGCTCCCCAGGTCGCGCCGCCAGCAGCATAGCAAGCCATCGCGACAGAGGCGCATCCTGCCTGACAGACGCCGTATGCGATCGGGCCAGCGACCGCGGCTGTCGAAAAAGAGCCGACAGCAACAAGGAGATGGAGGGGCTTCATTTTGAAGATCGCTGTTATCGCGCGTGTACGTCGTAGTGCTTGATATTCCGTGCTGTTGGAGCCAAGGTGCTCTCGTCTTCTTTTTCCTCGTGTAAGATGATCAACTTTAGAAGTTTGAATTCTGAAAGCTTTGAAACGTTGTCAACCATCATTTCTAATAATTTTATCCTGAGGCGGGGTGAGTGGTCGGCCTCCCGCATAAGATCACGTCATATAATAGACCAGGCTGACACTGTCATCAGTTGCAGCCTCACCCAATTCCCTTTTCATTGAGGCCACGGACGGCGCACTGATAAGCAATTGACTTCGATAGAACAGCAGGTAGGCTCATTTCTGATTGGATATACTGAATTGCTAAAGCTAAGGTTCTCTATCTTATGCTGCAAAGTCATGGTGTAGGCGCCGACAAAGCGATCTTCGGAAAGACCACGAGCAAGTCACAAATGCATTATTGCAGGCGATGATAGTCTGCGGAGCGGTTGAGCCGGTGCCGGTTCCCCAAGTTACACCGGCCGTTGCATAACAAGCCATGACAATGGTAGAGCAGCTGACTTGACAGCTCGCATACGCCACCAGCCCAGCAGATGCACTAGCTAGAAACAAGACGGCGACGGCGACATTAAGTGCGGGCCTCATCGATGCGATGAGCATTGTGATTAGATATTAGATTTGAAACGTTCGGACGTCTATGAAATATCTGCAAGTCTTACGTTGAGTGTTCGGTCATGATAGGTTATGAACTCTGCGGTATGGATATGGGAAGAGTCTAGGGTTAGATGATTCGCTTTTTGATGGGAAAATAAGAAGGCTTTCAACTTAAATTCAGGGCCTGGGATTATATCCCCGGTGCTTTCTACAAAGTCAAGATTGTGATGGGGGTAGTCGTCTATGGTTAGCCTCCCTCTCTGAAACGCGTCATATACGGTGAAGATTGACTATGCCGGCCACTAGCAAAATATGAGGGGCGAGGAACATCACTAGATCGCAAAGTCTCTCACTGGAGCCATTCGTAATTTCATCAGTTTCGTTACGCTACCAACAACCGACTCTAGCAAGTCATGTCCGAGCTGATAAAAGTCTTATGGGGATCCTGCAGGCGTGAGTGGCTTTCTGCCATAGACAAAGTAGCTAGTCATAGAGTCAGCACTACATCATCGGATCAGCCTAAGTGGACACTTACATAGGCCAATACGCATGAATCCTGGGGTTCTGTAAATCCTTTCTCACATGCGCACAAAATACCCTCGTCTCCTCAGTCGACCACCCAAGCCCTCTCGTAAAATACGCCAACGAGAGCCCATCCAATCCACCAGCAATATTCGCACAAGCCCACGCCCCCAACTCCTTGAACTTCTTATCTCTCGGCCACGGATTCGTCGGCCACTTCTGCTGCACCTCGACGATATCAACAAACCCAGCAGCAGCAAGGTAGTTCTTATACTCTGTCGTTGGAAACACGGGACGGCCGAGATTCTGACCAGCTTCGAAGCAGGATCTGCACCACTTGGAGAGGTAGCTTTCTGGGTGGAGAGTCCCGTCGTCGGAGCGTGCGGGAAGGGACATGTCTTGGAGTTCGAGATACCCGCCGGCCTCGAGGTTGTCGAAGGCGACTTTAATGATTTGGGGGAAGTCGGTGAAGCAGCCGAGCATCATGCGGGCAAAGATGAAATCGAATTTCTGAGTCCAAGTCCATTCTTTTTCGAGGTCGTCTATTTCAAAGCTGACATTGGGTGGAACTCTGGAACGGGATGTCAGTATTTTATAACGCGGTAGAATGCCAGAGGCTTTGCGTACAGAGCCGGTTGAATTGGGCTCAGGTCAACGCCGATGACCTATAAAGTCAGTAAGATCAAGCTACGCGACAACGGTTGAGTTACCTCTGCTTGAGGGTTTGCATCAGCTAGACACATGTCAGTGCTCAATGCCACTACATGCATTGCAAGATCTTACCGTAGTCAATCGCCCATGAGCCAGTGCCAGTTCCCATGTCAAGAACTCGTTTCGCGCCTTTAGCCTTGGGGCATACAGCGAGGTCTCCGTCGAGCGTTCGAACATAAAGCTCATGTTGTAAGTCTAAATATGTCAGCGTTGCCCCATCATTGTGAGTCGCGACATACCCAGTCTTTCATTCTCTTCCTTTAATACAGTCAGTAACATTCATTATGCAAAGTACTCGATCCGGTATCGAGTCTGTTGATCAAACCTACTTCGTCATTCGGCAGGACATATTCTACGACTTGTCAGTTTTTTGCTATCAATCGGCACGAGATTATCTTACTCCCGCTACTCAATGCATGGTAACTTCGACCGTTTTCCTGTCGGTATGCCAAAATACTCGATGAGATTGAAACAACCGATGGCTCTACTTCCTACACATGATAAAATACGTCATTTTGAGGCTCCGTCAAAGCGTAAAGTGACCCATGACAAGCGCGAGTCAATGAAACGTACCTCGCCAATCGAGGAATCGGCATCGTCGTCGTCACCTGCAGCCTATGCACGTGTCAAATCAGACCCGCTCATGCATGAAAATAGAGGGGCAGGAATAGGTATCTCACGATAGCATCTTGGATTTGGATGACAGGCTCCGGGGGCGGAGTGGTCCCCTCGTGCTCGGACTCTTGAAGTGCCATCGTCGATGGGGCCAGAGTGTGATTGAGCTGTGGATCACGGAGGATTGATTGAAAGGAACGCCCCCTCTTTCTTATTTTTTTGTGCCGGGCCGTTCCTTGTGTAGCGTGATGGGCTTTTCTGGATCGGAACGTGGCGTTACTGATGTTCCGCCAGTTCATTTGGACGGGGATGGCTTCCGAAATGCGCCATCGATGTGCAGAATCATATCATTTAGGGGTCTTGGTCCGCTGTTGGTGATACAGCTCCACTAACTATTTTCCGTACTGGAACAGAACGAGTTTGTTGGGGAAGCTGTACTGCCTGATATGAGTGGTTTTTATCAACGTCAAGCTCGGTAGCGTTCATGCACCTTCTAATCAACATGATCTGATTGGACAAAGTCCGTTGAGGCCCTGCGCCGTTACAAGGGTATCTTGATCTCCAACGGCGTCGTCGGCTGATCAGATTAGTCTGATTAGTCAATTGCTCCTGGACGAAATAGCTTCTCTTCCCTCGCCCGCTCATCACGGTTCGAGGCACTGCTCAAACACCATTCAAGATGAGCCCTGAAGGCGATACCTCCGCAGGCTTTCTGCGCGATGTCTGGCAAGGCGTTGCCGACCATCCTCGGGCCGTCATTGCCACAGCGGCTCTTGGGCTAGTGGTTCTCTTCGTAGCTGACACGTTGCGCACTTGGTACCGGCTATCACATGTTCCTGGTCCATTTTGGGCGGGGTTCTCCAAAGCTTGGATGGTGAGACAATCCTTCAAGGGAACCCAACCTTATGCGATTCAACAAGCCAATGAGAAATATGGTATGACCTTTATTTCCCTCTTAACAAGAGTAGCTAACCCTATTTCTAGGATCTCTCGTGCGCATTGGGCCAAATGAGCTGGCTACGGATGATCCCAAGCTGCTCAAGCGCATGATGTCAAGTCGCTCTGCCTATACAAGAGGGCCTTGTAAGCTCTTCCTATCTTCAGTTGATAGTGTATGTAATTATGGATTGACTGTTGAGGACAGGGTACAATGCTCTTCGTTTCGAGCCTGGAAAGGATAACCTCTTCTCCATGAGGGATGATGACGCCCATGCAAAGCTGCGCAACAAGATGGCCGCTGGTGTAAGTCCTCTGCTAGACCAACTACCGTGATATGAAGCTTAACTCTTGACCCAGTACTCTGGCAAAGAAAATGAGTCTCTCGAGCGCACCATTGATGAGCATATCGCCAAACTCATCAACCTCCTGGAAACAAAGTATCTCTCAACGAATCAAGACTACCGCCCGGTAGACTTTGCGCAAAAGATCCAGTTTTTCACTCTAGATGTCATCAGCGACCTCGCCTTCGGCCAGCCATTCGGATACATCGAGCAAGATGACGACGTCTTTGACTTTATCAAAATCACAAAATCTTACTTTCCAGTAACTTTGTTCATTGCGAATATCCCATCGTTGGTGTCCTTGCTGCATTCGCGGTTGTTTAGTGGCGCGTTGCCCAAAGAGAGCGATAAACTTGGCTTCGGTGCTTTCATCGGGTGAGTCTTGTCGGCGTCAAGAGTCTGTTGGAAACTGACAATTTCAGTGTCGCAAACAAGAAAGTCGCGGAACGATTTGCGCCAGGTGCCGAGTCGCGTCCAGATATGCTCGGCTCATTCATTCGTCACGGTCTGACACAAGAAGAAGCGTCGCGAGAGTCCCTGCTCAATGTCGTCGCTGGAAGTGACACCTCAGCAACTACCATCCGCCTCATCATGCTCAGCCTCCTAAGCAATCCCATTCTGTACCTCAAACTTCAAAACGAAATCGACAACGCAATCAAGGCTGGAAGTATCTCATCACCTATCACCGACACTGAAGGCAGAAAACTCCCCTATCTCCAGGCCGTCATTCAAGAAGGTCTTAGAATCAAAGCTCCAGCAGCTGGGCCACTGTTCAAGCAGGTTCCACCACAAGGCGATGAGATTGATGGAAAGTTCATCCCCGGAGGTACACAGATCGGGCAATCACCATTTGCTGTTTATCATTCCAAGGAGACTTTTGGTCAAGATGCGAATCTCTTTTCGCCTGAACGATGGATCAATGCGGATCCTGCGAAATATGAAGCTATGGCTGAAGTTGTCAGTCTTGTATTCTCGACCGGAAAGTACCAGTGTCTGGGTAAACCGGTTGCGTTTATTGAGCTGAACAAGATCTTTGTTGAGGTGAGTTTTGACTGCGTGTTGAGAGGGCTGAGACTAATTACGCCTGACAGTTGTTGCGACGATTCGACTTTTGTATGACACGTCCTGAGAGACCTCTTCACATCATGAATGCTGTATGTGGTCTACTCGCTTCTGACATTCTGGCTACTGACTGGTGACGTAGGGAATTTGGCTAATTGAAGACTTCCCTGTTCGCATTACACGACGGGAGGCTTGAGTCCTCCAACCTGCGTATCTATCATTCAGAACAACATAGCTTTAAAATTGATCATCAGCCTGCTTAGGATGGATAAGAGTGTTGATCCATTATACCGTCTGTACCTCAGTAAAGCCAGCATAGTTTACAGTTGTGTAGTACAGATTACGATCACCAAGTTGTTTACCCTGAAATGTTTCTAGTCTCATCAATCTTCGCTTGAACGGAACCATGATTGGCTCGAGTTCTTAGCGGTCTAGATTGTTGTGGAGGATCCATCGATGAAATTTAACGTGAAGGCTAGTACCTAGACTATTGAACCAGCTGAGGCAGATCGTCGATAGCGTCAAGCCTCACTGAGCTAGCTGTTACGTGGGCGAAATAACCCCTGACAGAATGTGAATAAAAACAAGGAATCCGCCTTTCGTAACTGCAAGATCAATTTTGTTCTCTAACCTCTCTTTCAATCCCCCAATCCAACTCTTGTCATTCTTTATTGTAATAAAAATGCGGTTCCGCAACCTTTTTGCGGTCTGTCTTGCGACTGATGTCGCATTGGCTAGCGTTTGCAAACCTCGACCTTCTGCCAGTTCTAGTGTGTTTCCCTCTTGGAAATATGTTCGTGGAGCATTTCTAATAGCGAATAGGCGTTATGACTACCGAGAGTGCAACCTCGACCATTTCTGCTACCGCTCCAACGACGACTGTCCAAGCTGAATCAACCACTGCTACCTCTGCCGATCTGTCGACTACTCTGACGTCTACTGATGATGACGAGACTACAGCGGAGGCTACAGGGACGGCTACTACCATCGAAACATCCGTGACTGTCGGGTTATCGACTACTGCCATTGAGACAACAAGCACTACAGAGACCGCCACCACAGATACTACAACCACGGATGCTGCAGCCACTGATGAAACCACAACAACTGCTATGGCTACGCCTGCTGAGACAACTACAGCCGATGCCACCACCACAACCGCAGACAACTTCGACCCAATCCCGACGTTCAACGTCCTCGCTATCGGCGCGCAAGTCGACGGCCAAAAACTCAGCGGCGAGGTAGAACCAGGCTACGACGTGGGATGGAACCTCCCAGGCGCACCGCAGATCCTCGCATTCTCCATTGAACCCGACACAAACCAAGTTAGAGAAATCGGCGGAAACTATCTGTGTGTCCGATACGCCGACGGAGACATCCACTTTCTCACGCTCTGTGATCCCGACACGGAGACCAACTTCATGGGCGGTATTGCTAGGGTTACATGTGAGCAGACTCGCGATCAAAGGCTGGAGTGCTCTGCTCCTGCTGGGCAGTGCATTCTCGACCCTCTTACTGGAATTCCGATTTGCTCGGCCATGCCTGGGACGTTCACGGGATTTTATGCGTATTCTGGTGGGACGACGGGAGTTACCCTTGCCATGGGACGGGAGGACACTGCCCCTACCACTGATACGCAGTCTGTTGACCTTGGGATTGAACCTGCTTCTGATGATACATAGGTAGCTACCGAGGGCTAGAACAACATTCCTTCTCCATTCTCTGTGGTGATACAAGCGCTCAGCCACAAATAACTCACCTATCATCTTCTCATTTCTTCTCATTTTACATATACTTTCCAACTCCTCCGTACATCTTATTTGATGACACAGTAATTGAGTTAATTTTATGGTTATCCTAGCTCTGAAATCTTAGCCCAAGAACTTTCAGATCGTTCATCTTAGTGTAGCGCTATTGACTCCTAACTATCCCTGCGGCGTTTTGTTAGTTTCTGATCTATTGCATTAGCCACGTCTCGAACGTCAATAGCGCTAAGCCCTCAGGTAACAGCGCCATGAGTGGCAAATGAGCAGCTGCAGTAGCTCATCGACCAGCGCGTTCAGAAACCATTTCAATTCTTGTTTCTTCTCTGCTCTGATATCATCTTTATCCAACTTCCAACACTCACTCATCATTGCGATATGCGTTTTCGTCTTGTTTGGTTAGTCGCGTTTTTGGCAAATGCTGCCGTGGCCAGTGTTTGCAAGCCTCGGTCGAGGGACACGAGTAAGTCACTACCAATAGAGATTCGCATGGTCAGAAATCTGATTTAGCTATTAGGCATCGCGTCGGTGGAATCTCGCACAGTCATGATCTCTTTCGAGACTCACACCGTCGAGGCTACACACTCAGCTACGCTCGATACCTCTACTCGCGGAGCCACGTCTACCGTGGATGCTGGTACGACAGCGGGTACAATTGAAGTCGACACATCTACATCAGGAAAGCCGTCTTCCCCGACTACAGTAACTACCGATACCACCGAGATTAGCACCACGGCCGACGCCACGACAGCTGAACCAACTACAACTTCAGACCCAACCTCAAGCGTAACAGCACCCGAGCCTTTCGAGACGTTCGACGTTCTTGCTGTCGGCGGCGGCTCCATTGATGGAAAATACATTAGGGGCGTGGCAAATGAAGGCTCAATGATGGGATGGGATCTCCCAGACAGCGGAATAGGCTACATGCCTCCATTTACCATTGAGCCGGACACAGGCTATGCCAAAGCCACGCGCAACAATCTTTACCTATGCATTGGATATGGAGACGGTAGCGAGCCCAATTATGTCGCGACATGCGACCTTGATACCAACGGTGGCCCTACCACTGGGTTCCTCACATGTGAGCAGACCACTCATCGAAAGCTCGAGTGTTCTGTGCCAGGGGTTCAGTGCGTCTTTGGGCTGGAAACGGCCTGCACGCCCACTGGTGGACACTTTGATCGGTTTTACACTTATTCTGGGAGATCGGATGGACTCTGGCTTGCTATTGATTCGAGCAGCAACCCTCCTACTGATAGCGCCTATCAGCCCATTGAGCTTGGCATTACACCAAATCAGTCCAAGTAGGGGCTCTAGTAAAGTTTTGGGGGTATTAATGTAGTATAGACGGGGAAGACTGTTACTACGTGTTGGACTAGGGTAAAGTGGTTAATAACTGTGTGTTTATATGAACTTAGAAATACTATCAATAACTTTTGTGGCTTCTATCTACTTGAATCAGGTTTATGAGTAGCCAGCTCACTCTCAAAATCACTACCTTTGACTGAATCTGCAATAATGCAGCGCTCGTCACTATCCCGACTTGCTTCTGTTTGTGGCCCACCAACAGAAATAATTTGTTCAGATCTAGATGCGTCGCTCTTCCAAATACCGGGGCGAGGGCTTCGAGCAGCTATATCTGACAAGTTGTAGCCCTTTGCGGGAGCACCTGGCCCTGTATAGTACAAGGAGCTCTTTTTGGTTGATCCGAAAATGCGAGGGAACAGCTTACCCATGGGTTGTCGTAGCACCGGCAGACAAGCGGCAATGATACCCAGGTTAGCTTCGATCAGAGTCCATACGCCGCGATCGATGAAGTTCCATGTCATGTCTTTCTTATTCCTGAGAGAATTAGAGACCGAAGTTACTCGGAGGATTGATGTGATGGTAACACTACGACATTGGTTAGTTCTTGTCTGGAGATATTGGAGTTTGTACATACAATCCACCAAGAAGAAAGATACAGCAGAGCAGCAGTTTCTCCCTTCTGCTGGTCTGAAGCCGCATGATAGGCATGATCGGAAGAGCCAAAACCATAACGTCAGTCAAGATGTTGAGAACAGCGTAAGCAACCCAAAACTTGTTCGAGTCGATGCACTTGGCATCGACAGACTTGTCCCATGCCCCTTTGATAGGGACGCATTGCCAAATTGTCGCTGCGATACCACCGATACTGTATCCAACCACAACTCCCATCACAACAAAAGACCAAACACGAAACGATTTTGTGACAAATAATCGGAGGTATAGTAGAATCGCGGCGACTTTGTTGAGGCAGACAGTTGCTTTGTACGGTGTCTGGGCGATGAAGAACATCTTCAATGCCATTCTCAGATCGGGCTTCTCGAGATCGACTTTGTGCATTCCGTAGCCATGGTGGATCGCGAGTTGTATGTATGTCGACAGAAGAACAGATGATATCTTGGACAGTTAGCTACGGTGCCGTCGGTAGAACCGACCAACGTACCAGAGAAACAATGATGGCAACATCATCTGATCCAAGCTTCTTTATGGAGTACCGCGCAATACATCTCGCAATGACAAACAGACCTGATGAAATGATCATCACTAAGGATGTGATGTATAACTTCCAGCCATGATTGTCGACGCCATCGGCGGGAAATCCCATACCTCTGTCAATCATTTTGGTGGCTGCATCCTACACGGACGGACTAACTAGAGGGGCCAAGGAGGACCCCCAGTATATAAAGTTGGGCAGACATCGGTTCCAACAGCGCGGCACAGCCAATAGTGCAATAGGCCTATGTCACTCGGCACATCATGATATGATGGAGACCGGTACTACTACAAGCAGTACCGGCCATCGTATGTTGGTTCCAAAGTCCCAAAGACATACTTTCGGAGGCGACGGAAGTGTTACCACAATGCCGGCTCAATAGAGTGAGTAGGTATCGAATGACGACAGGGCCAGCGAAGAATGCGTAGCGACCAGCCTGTCTTGGTAGTGAGGGAATAGAATCAATCTCCGAAGAAGAAAGGATGAACGGTCCTTTTGCCTGCGATCCGGGGTGAACCAACCAGTTGGTGGTGTCATTTCATGCAGGGATGAGGCACGGCGAACTGTTCCCCAGAGGTTGGGTAGCTCAGACTGGTCACGAACCATTGAGGTATCGAGAACACAGAAATATGAGTGAAAACTGCGATTTTAATGCTCCAACAGTCAATTGGAAAGAAACACGATTCCATTGATTGAATTGTAGCTTCGTTCCTCGTCCATTGTTTGCGGGCCGTGCCCCTGTCAGACCGTTGATCGGGGAAGGTCGGCCGCTAAGTTCATCCTGACTGGTCACATCCTTTGTGGATTCCTATTCAGGGCACTTCTCCGATGCGCGTCTCAGTGGTTAAATAAAGTTCCCAAATCTCCCCATCCTAACTTGAGACAGTGACTTTTGCCTTCTGTCACCCCTGCGCCACTGCACCTCCAAAATGTACGCGGTCAATTGGGCTTTTGCATTCGCCCTTTGGGCAGGTCTGGCTGCTGCAACGCCGAAATGCAACCCATCCAAGTACCTCACTGTCGAGACAGCAAATGGACCGATTACCGGCCATGTCGCGGATAATTCACCGTGTGTCGTTGAGTATCTGGGTATTCCGTATGCGAAACCGCCGGTGGACAAGTTGAGGTTTGCGGCTCCTCAGCGCATCACATCTTACTCTAAGAAGCCTTTCAAGGCTGAGAGCTTTGGATATGACTGTCCGTTGACGGCGAGTAAGAAGGTGGATTATCCTGATATGACACCCCAAGCCCAGCGGATCATCTCATACTTTGCCAGCGCAGCCGGAACCCCCCAGAGTGAGGATTGTTTGACACTCAATATCTGGTCCAAGGCCACGCCCAACTCTGCCAGAGCAAACAAGCCCGTGCTGGTCTTTTTCTATGGTGGACGTAAGTTGCTAGTGGGTTGTGTATCAAGACCGAAACTAATCTGGTGTTATAGGCTTTGCTATCGGCAACACAGACAGTCCTTTCTACAATGGCAAATACTTTGCTGAAGCAGAAGACATCATCGTCATCACCGTCAACTACCGTATCAACATCTTTGGCTTCCCCGGTGCACCCGGTGAGACTCAGAACTTGGGTCTACGCGATCAACGAGCCGCTGTCGAGTGGGTTCGCGACAACATCTGGAGATTCGGCGGCAACCCCTCAAAGATCACCATCGCTGGCCAATCATCCGGTGGCGTAGCTGTTGACTACTGGACATATGCCTACAAGAAGGACCCAATCGTCAATGGGATCATCGCTCCCTCTGGAAATGCTTTTAGTTTCCCTGGCAACTCCGTTGCAGTCCAAGAGAAGAACTGGGCTTCGGTCGTGTCAGCTGTAGGATGCAATTCTACCAGTGACGTGATGTCCTGCATGCGCAAGGCCGACTGGGAGGATATCAAGAAAGCTGCTGCTGGTATCAGGCCTGCTGCGAGCTCTAGCGTACTCCGGTCCATCCCTCCGTTCTGGCCCATGCCAGACAACGAGGTTGTTTTCTCCGACTACATCAGCCGAACTAAGAGCGGGAACTTTGTCAAAGTCCCCATTCTGTTTGGCAATAACAACAACGAAGACGGATACTATCGTATCCCCGCCTACGGAAATGGAGTTGTTCCCACCGACGCCCAAGTCAAATCATTCCTTCTCGAATCCTTCACCTGTCCGGTATCCTACCAGGCCAAGGCGCGACGAGATCACAATGTACCGTCATGGGCGTACCGATATCTTGCAGACTGGAATAATACTAGATTGTTCCCTACAAGTGACGCGTACCATGGAGTTGATCTGCATATGATCTTTGGCGCATCTGGCGATGTTAGCGGTATTGAGCCATCAGCCGACCAGAAGAAGCTCACCAAGATCATGCAGCATGCTTGGTTCTCTTTTAGCGATGATCCTTGGTCTGGACTAAGTAAGCTTGGCTGGCCTAAATTTGACCCCAGTCGTAAGACCTTGATTGAGCTGGGTAAGGGCACGAAGCCTCGTGTCGACTTTGTGAAGCCTTCTGTCTACGACGCTCCTTGCTCAACAGTCACGATGGGGGCGCTTTCAACTTCTCCGTAGGATATAATATTTCCGCATACGCCTTTGGTAACCCAAAGAGCTTTCAATCTTATACCAACAATAGCATTTTAAAGTCCGTCGCTCTCCATTGGTAGTTGCGTCGCTAGAGGTTTCTTCGTGATATGTCCATATCCCAACAGACACCTCCAAAAACATTACATCGTCAAAATAACATTGTCCTCATGTGAAATGGCGTTAACGAGGAATCGAACTCCAGGATTATGGAATCATTCTTGCAGTCAAATGGTCCCTTATCGCGGACCTTAATTCGCTATCACAAAACACTGACTGGGTGGGCAGACACGCTTCTGTCCTTGACCTTGGCGCCTCGGATGACAGCGCCAGGCTATGTCGCATTTCATGTAAGAAGCAAGATTGGTACCCACGAAAATCAGGTCGCATTCAACAAAACTGTTCAGAAGCAGCAGAAAATAGAGCAGGTACCTGGTCCAGCACAGAGATAGTGGTAAACAGGTTCGCCACATGTCTCAGTCTGATGTCCGTGAGAAAACGGCAGGATAGGACTATCAGACAGTGTTATCACATTCCTAACATCGCGTCGTAGCATGCTAAACAATTTAAGCTTAATATACGCTTTTTATGGTAAAACATGCATAAGATGTCTCTAGTTCAGCAATCTAGACAAGTCTGTGGCTTGATGTGAGGAGTGTCGGGACTTGGTGCTCCGATAGAGCATCTCACTGTGATTCGTTCCCCCCACCACCACCATGTGAACTTCAGCCAGCCACGGACGGCATATGAAGTGCCTTTATCCGGATTAGGGAGTCATGCACCACTAACACTCAGCCGCAAGCCTCTTCATGCAAGAGTGTACACAGTTTTCACAGATGATTGTCTCAATTGACCACCCACTCGAGAGTAAGAAAACTCGCCATGTGAGATCAAGGCGCCAGAATTATCCAATCGAAGACTCACTAAGTCTGTACTCAATTGTACTGCATTGGCCCAAGTATTTCTATCACTTGGGATAGTGGTCTGAGGCTCCCCTGCGCCATTATGCCGCCTTCTTCGCGAGTAGGGGCCTTGGCGAAGCTACAGTCACGGGCAGTCGACATAGCAATGCACCGATTCTGTGATGCTAATAGGGCTGAGAAGGTTGTCGGCTGATCGATTCTAGCTTCCAGCCGCACATCCAGATATGCTCCTTAGAGAGTCATAAGCCAAGAACAATCGCTTCGACGCCTTCAGGGCTGATGGGGTTGTTGAAGGTGACCCCAACAACATCTCTTGGTTTAGTAGTCGCGGGCCTACGCTCGAGCAACGCATCAAGCCCGATGTTGTTGCGCCCGGCACCATGATTCTTTCGGCAAAGTCAAGAGATGCGAAGCCAAATGACCAGTTCGGTCGATCGACCGACCCATCGTGGACGTTTAGTTCAGGCACTAGTATGGCTACTCCCCTTGTTGCAGGTTGTGTCGCCGTCCTTCGAGAGACGCTGCAGAAGGATGGAGTCACCTCCCCCAGTGCCGCGTTGATCAAAGCCTTGCTTGTCGACGGCGCCGTGAACACCGGCAAAAAGGTTGAATCACAGGATTTTGGCCGTGTCGATCTCGCCAACTCCATCATTCTCAAGGGCATAACTACCAACAAGGGCTACCTGGAGGGTGAAGTTTTCGACGAAGACGATAAAGATGAGTTCATCGAGACACTTACCCTGGGAGACCTTCTTATGCCCGATGGGCCAGATTCGGAGACTGTTACGTTGAAGGTCACCATGGTGTACTCTGATCTTCCTGGTGCTGCTTTGCAGAACAACATTAATCTTCAGGTTACTGTTGGTAATGGGCCGAGCAGATTCGGAAACTTGGGTGATAGACCTGATGATGTCAACAACGTGGAGCAGGTCATCTTGAGTGATATCCCTGCTGAGAGGGACACCAAGATTACGCTTAGTGTCACTGCGCCGAGGACTATGCGTGGGGACAGGCAAGCTTTTGCTCTGGTTTGGAGTGTGATTTAATGAGAGCTTGGTAGAAAGCCTGGGATCTTGACCTTGCGCGATGAAACTGTTTCGGTCCTTTAGTCTATACTTAGTGTGTTATTTACTAATTTTGTTTTGGTATCCTCCTGTGGAATATGCAGTTTCTTGCTCTCAAGGTGGGCCTATCACAGTACATAGAGCTGGAATATGGTTACTTATTTCGATAGCAACCAGGAATGCACAACGGTTGGATACAGACTGAATAACAAGGTAAATAGCTCCATGCTTTTGCGTTGACAAAATGTTCCGAAAGTGCGGCTGAGCCGTGTTAACCGGGTCGGCCGCCTTTTCGAGTGACGAGACTGGACGAGCTTGAGCACTGCCTCGAGATCGACAGTTTGAGAAATTCTTCGAGAGGAAAGTGGTGTCATTTTACTCTCATTTAAACACATTTGGCATTATTTTGTGTCGTAGTGGCCTGGATCAGGTTCGTGTCTTGGGACCTAGTTGTTGCGATGATGCCAACCTCGAACGTAAGCTCACTCACAGGAGCAATACGAGCTTGGCCACGAATCAAGAGGTAGTATGTGCTTTTATGCATGTTGAAGATGCTTATTTCTACCTAGCAAATGTTTCTTTAACTTTGTCACTAAATCTGGGAATTGCCCAAAGGTTCACGCGATGATGATGATGATACCAGCCTTGTAGGGCAAGCATAGTGGAGCCCGAGATTGAGATCTACGCGCTCTGTTATTCCTAAACAAGCTTCATTTTAAACCCACAGTTGCTGATTCTCACTCATGAGCTGTATTGACCATGTCTTGCGTTTCATGAAAATAGTCCCCGTGAACAAGCCTCATTGCTCGGCCCGAGTTTGCTGGTGATACCCGGGCCGAAGTCGTTACTCAGCAATGTCGTCCCACAAACAACCAGTCACAAGCGGCCGCTGCACTGCCACAGACTCCGAAGCAAACGTCATCTACACATCGTATACTTGAATGCCGCGTTTTAAAGCCCGAATCCTTCAAATATTTTTAGGTAGCGTGAAACAAATCCACGTGGTTTGTGGCTTTGCTCCCTAGTTTGATGCTCAATCATCATTCGAGGCTAGCAGTTGGCATTAGCACTCTAATGGTCATGACGAGTGACCAAATGGGCTCGGACGATGATTGGGACGAATCACATTTGTTAGAAACGTCAGTTCAGACATCTAGCAGAAAGTGACCACTTGGCCAAGTCAATATTCGTGCATTCAGTGAACTAGTGACAGCCTATTGGAAAACCAGCCGCGGTAAAGAACAAGCTTAGAGGTACTTCACTATCTCAGCCTCGTCTTCATGTGAATCCACCGCCCAACCCAAGAGGATCATAACCCATGTGCATCCAGCAGCACCATACGATGTGTTGAAACACGCGTGACGAATATTCGATCTAGCGAAGCTCGTATTTCCTGCTCAGAGGCTTGAGATCGGTCTCCAATGGTCGATGATCGATCGTGATCATGCAGTCCACAGGTCGGCCGACGCTAGACGCACGTAGCAACACTGGTGTCATGCCAAGTCGGCAGTCAAGATATTTCCGAAGCTTCTAATAAGAACATTATACAGATCCGTCAACTAATGTTCAACATGTATGGCATTTTGGCTATGTTGTATCTTAATCACAATGTTGATAGGACATAACCGACGGCTCTTTATTATCTACGCCTCCTTGGCTATTTTATGGGTCTTTTTGTTCCAGCTCTGTAGACTCTACACGTTCTCCGACCCTTCTTCCTACTTCTACGACTCCCGCAGAGCCTACGAGACGCGATACAGTGCTATTCGGCAACGCCAAGCCGATGAACTCCTCGACGTTGCCGAACACTTCCCGATAGAAGAATTAGCGAAACTCCCCCTTTTCAACAATGCTGCCGAAGCAATACCGCGAGACCCAGAGAAGCGTATTTGTGTCGGCATACCAAGTGTCACACGAGAAAGAGAGCAGTTCCTACCCAGAGCTGTGGCCTCGCTTGTCCAAGGTCTCAGTCTCGAACAGAGACAGGCGATACACATCGTCGTACTACTAGCAGACAATGATCCAAAATCCCACCCCGCCTTTGGAAAACGATGGCTAGACCGCCTGGTTGACGAGGTCCTCGTTTACGGCAATGCTTCGACAGCCGACACCCCCAAGCAATACCGTACCGTCGCATCGGATCATATCCATGAACTCTCCCGAAACGATCGAGTCCACCGCGATTACGCTACATTGATAGCAGCCTGCCAAGAACAAAAAGCACAGTATTTTGCTTTGGTAGAGGATGATATCATTGCTGCGCACAACTGGCTAGGACGACTATCTACTGCCTTGGACAAGCTCGAGCGAACCGAAGACGTAAAGAACTGGCTGTACCTGAGACTATTCTATTCTGAAACATACATGGGCTGGAACGCTGAGGAGTGGCTGACCTATCTCGCAAATTCGATGTTGGTATACTGTATCGTCTTGGCACTATACTTCCTCGTAGTGACTATAGATACACGACGGAGATCCCAGACCTTTCACATAAAGTCTACCCTTTGGGCCTTACCACATCTCACATTCTGGGCAGCGTCCTTCATCCTCTTGTACTTCCTTGCCGGTCGCCTTGCAGTCAACCCGTATCCAAGAGGCATTAATGAGATGCCAAACTACGGGTGCTGTGCACAGGGTCTAGTGATCCCTCGGCAACATCTTGACGCGCTTGGTGCTGCCCTGAACAACGCGTCTGATGCTGTTGCTGGCGACTCACTCATAGAGTCTTTCGCTGACAGTCATCATCTGAAGAAGTATGCTATCACGCCAAGTGTACTGCAACATGTCGGAAGGATGGGATCATCGGATGTTGGGGGGACTCGCAAGGTTACGTGGAACTTTAGCTTTGAGAAGACCATCGCCAGGAGATCATGGAAGTAATAGACTTGTGATGTTCAATTCAAGTTCAGTTCACATCAGGCATCATATTAGTTCACCCTCCGCAGGATCCCTCATCAGGCTTTCCCAGAGATCTTGTCCGTACGGAAAGGCCATCTGATACCCCTCACCGGGGTTTACCTCAACCCCATCGTCGTCAGCTAACGCAACGCGGCGTATAGTATCTCCAATATCCACCTCAATGTCCGATGAGAAACCCGATGTGCGCTCAAGCTCCATCAGCGCTCCGAGTAATCGAACTCCTCTCCTGGCAATTGAGCTCCCCTGTTCTTCTTTACTAAGGAAGTTCTTCCCGAACTCGACGTAAGCACGCAGTCTCTCCCAGTCATGCGTGAGGGCATTCCGGGCCTTGAAGAGTAAAGCAAAGAGGAGAGTGATGGAGCAGCTGATCATGTACGACAGCGTAGTCCACATTCTGCGGCATATGCGTGCCTCGAGACAGTCGGGCCATCGCTGAAATGCTTCGATGCTTCGTTCCGCTATCGTCACACACGAGAGCTGCAGCGGATCAGTGATAATCCCATAGTAGACCATGGGCACTTACTTGAGAGAACGCGTATCGCCTGTCCCAGAAACACGACAGTTGGAATTGGCGATGAACGGTAAAGATCTGTCGAACTTGTTAGCCACGAACACATTACATCCTCAGCTTTCACTACTTTCTGGGCAATACTCATGAGAAGCATCGCCGGCATTTGACCCGTAGGCAAACCATCGGTTGCTGGATTGTCGCTTGGTGTAGTATTGACCTCACGTAGCGTATCAGACCATGAGAGATACAGGCTCTTGATCTCCTCGTCGGCTCGGATGACTTCATCATATCTTCCATCAATGCCATCAGTCTCTGTACTTCCTTTCCTTAACATGCGATCATGATGTCTCCACATAACAACAGACACTGTGAAAATTCGGTCAGCCTGCGTCGTCTAGATCGAGTTGACTAGCCTTACTCTGGGCAAGGCAATTCGTCCAGGTAGTAATGGTGCAGATCTCAGCGGGCTGTGCGTTGACTCTGCCACCTTGTATCATGCGCTGCTCATCATCATGGCAGTTAGCGGGCATCGGGGTGTTGAACTGCGAGTAATGAATCTGGCAAGTATTCTGGAATGGTATTTGCAACCAGTCGTACCGAACGAGAAACCACCATACTCGCTTTCGCACTTCGCGGTCGATGGGCTCATTCACACCGGCACCATGGTCATCATGACCCAGACGGTGCAGGTTCAGACATTGAGCGATGCGAATAGCAGCGGATATGAGGACACATATGAAGTCGGAGTTGTCAAAGTTGTGAGCAACTTGAACCAGCAAGCATATTGTTTGAACCGAGGTCAATTTATGCTTATCCATGAACTCGGCTTCATACAGCATCTCTCTGCTTTTATCGAACAAGATACGGGACGCTTCGCTATCAACTTGTACTGCCAAGCGTCAGTGACTTTCACAAAGAGGAAGCCGGGTAATTTACCTGTTGTTCTCTGGGGGAGAGATGACAGATAGTTACTATCGAGATGGTAGAGCGTTTGCTTATGGAGGGTCAGATTCGCCAGTTGAGCGGCAGGACGTGCATCTTACGGAGAGCAGAGCATAATCAAGAGCTATCCAACTTCTGTCACATTCAACTTCAAGAATATTCTCATCAAACTCGCGCAGAAACGTCGGCATATGAACCGTGTTATGCATCCAGGCCAAGTGCTTCCCATGAAGCGCTAGCAGTGAGCGAGCATCCTGGACAGGTAGGAACGTATCCCACTTTTGAACAGGCTGCGTCATGGGAGTGGAACTAGACTCTCTTCCAATGAATTGGTTAAGAATATTGCGCCGACCGTGGGTGAGAAACTCCAGCATGGCGACAGCTTCATTGGTCAACCTTGTGTCGGGCGTGGATAGCGAAGCCAAAAGCTGTTCAATCATTCGCTCATCAATCTGCGGCAGGGAATCATTGCTGCCAGCTTCAGGGTTAACAGTAGTAGTAGGTACCTCATCGATCGAAGTTGGGGACACTGTCGTGAGGCTGGCCGCTTCTGGGGCAGGGACAACTACAGGCAGCGGGTCATCTAGTGCTGTTGAGGCCCTGGAGCGCCCGACCGAGCGCCTCGAAACAACAGCGACAGGCTCTCGGTGACAGTGTGCAGCTTTATTCTGGCGCACGCATGCGGTACAGGGGATAGTTTTGGAGCATTTGATCTTGCGGCGAGAGCAATTAGTGCAAGCGAGAACAGACCGCTGACTGCTTCGGACTGATCTCGGATTTGGCATGTCTAATTATTCCCGTCGGCCGTGTTTTGCACAATTATTGCGGGTGAGACATTTACAACACGGCCGAGATTTATGGATGGGACTGGTCGACACCCTCGGTCGGCTAAGCCCCGGCTATCACTACTTGCAGCAACATCGGCTATGATCTGTTAAAGATTGGACTGTCGTTGTTCAAAATGCATACCTTTTTGACTAGGAGGTCGCTGAAAAGTTTCTGGATTACGCTCTAATATTGATGGTATCTCCTCAAAAACTGGACGATTGGGATTAGCTTGTTTTCCTGGGCCAGCCGTGGATACCTTCAGCCATAAACGAAAGCCTTCTGTGCAATACTCGGCCGAACCCAAACCATCAAGCTGACTACTTTCTCTCGAACATGATGTGACATCAACTTAACAGATTTCTTTTTAAATACCATCAATTCCCCATTTATGACCGTGACTTGTTCGCAGTACTTTCTTCATCTTCAATCTTGTACTTTTACACCTTCACTGTCATTAATTGTGACGTACTGAATGTTCTGCAGGCGCTTCGACTACCCTATATTCTCTCCATGGTCAGCAACGGCGCAGCCATGGCTCAAGACGCTATGTCTCATCCAGCTAGCACCAAGATTTGTGTGTACTGCGGAGCAGGCACTGGCGCCAGTCCCGCTCACATGGAAGCCGCCCGGACGCTTGCTCGTGTGATGGCCGCAAATAATATCGAGCTCGGTAAGTGATATCAGAAACGCTCAATTGCCCAAAGGGCTTTCTTGATCAATTTTTACTGATACGTTGCAGTTTACGGCGGTGGAACTGTTGGCCTCATGGGAGAGATCGCCAAGACTTTGGTCTCGATCAACGGGCCTCAATCCGTCCATGGCATTATTCCCGAGGCCCTCGTCAAGCACGAACGAGCTGGTTCGGGCCAGGCCCAGAACATTCCCGATGAAGCAGTGTTTGGTCGAACTACCCTCGTCAAAGATATGCACACCCGAAAGAAGCTTATGGCTGAAGAAGTCTTTGCAGGCGGGCCAGGCAGTGGATTCATCGGTCTTAGCGGCGGCTTCGGAACCATGGAGGAGATCTTCGAGACGACGACATGGATTCAGCTTGGCATTCACAGTCGCGGTATTGTACTTCTCAATATCGATGGTTATTGGAACGGAATTATTGACTGGCTGGACAAGGCTGCTGAGGAAGGATTTGTGAAGCCTGGGAACAAGGGTCTTCTCGCTGTAGCTGAGACTGGTGAAGGCGCTATCAAGACGTTGCGCGAGTACAAGGTGTCGAGCTCCATCTACCAGCTCAAGTGGGGAACTCAATAGCGTCAGTCAGTAAGAATCAGTACCTCTACATTGTTGAAAGAGAGGCGTTTTTCGACGACGAGGAAGAAATAAAGTTACTGAGATATATACTCGCAAATATCTACGAAAAACAAGATGAAATTGACTCGTCTGTCGAGCCGGTAAAAAGTCTAAAGATTCCACCCCCCCACGGGTCGAGATGATATAAGCAACGGCTTCAAAAATGCGCTGGAAACAGAACGGGCGTTCTTCATATCCGAATTAGGGTACGTTGGTATTGGACCCATGTCGATGAAGCCTGGAGACCATGTTTGTGTTCTTTATGGTGGATGCACACCTTTTCTTATGCGCCCGGTGGATGGTGCTAGTGATGAAGATTATTTTTTATTGGGGGATTCTTTTCTTAACGGGTTGATGAGTGGAGAGGCTTTGGATGACGAGAGCGCTATTGAGAAATGGTTTCATCTGAGATGAAGGACGGAAGACTTCTTACATCCATAGAAGCCCTTGAACTGCATCAATTTATTCTTATCATTTCGTGGTATTTATTTCATACTGACAACAATACAGGGCTGAGTTCACGCGTGATAACTTGAGAGTCACTCGCCGAAAGATATTTATAGAAACATGCGAGGCCCCCAAATGGGACTGATATGACAGTAAGCTGCATGAAAGGCCAGCAGCTGATTGGTGGTAAGACAAAGCCGAAAAAGCCGTTATCTAGGAGTCTAGGACTTACTCACAGCCTGATTTTGGTCTACAGTACATAAATAATAAAGTCTCATCCTTGATCATAGCCCTCTATTCAATCACCACTAACCATGGAGTATAAGTCATTCTTCACCTACCCCATCACCCACCCTTTTCCCTTCCGATGGTTCACGCCAGTTGCTGTCATAGGGGGTATAGTGTTCATCGCGCTCTTCACCTTGATGAACTTTGCCTCTAGTAGCTATGAACTCATCGTGCAGAACTCACTGGATCCAAACGCGACTGTTTCGGGGCGGGGCTTGCTGCATCGCTACCCATCCTTCCTAACCACCAAAGTCCAGCCCAAATGCCAGCCCGCCACGCTACCAGTAAACAGCGATTTCTTCACCAACAACACGGCTTTGACGTACAAGTTGACAAGCGTTTGGGAGAGGGGAAAAGAAGGCCAGCGAGTCATTTCGCCCGCTCTCACATATCACAGAAACATCCTGCAGGACTGCTCCATCCATTCCGTGGAAATCGACTTTGATTCGCTAGACAGATCTGGAAAACAGATTGGCTTTCGTGATTGGGGCGCGATGCTACGATCTTATATCTCGTGCAAAATCGACACCCCAGCTGGAGAAGTCTTCTTCAATATGACACAAACCTACGACTATGTCCCCGAGACCATCTCCTTCAATAGTCTCCACACATTTCTTGGTACAGGCTTCCTTACTCGTAACAAGACAACGCAAGCTAGCCTCTGGTGGGGCGAGTCCCTGATGTCAACATTCTGGGGAGAAGTCACACTGACACTTAAGGATCACCGGGTGGTTATGAAAGATGACGATCATGAGATAGAACTCAATAAGGGGACTGTTTCTTTCATGATCAATGATACGCTCCCTAATATTGATGACCCCAGCTTCTTCAGCCTCGACTATCGTTTTTACGGTAGCAGCATCGGTGAAGTAGCGTGTTGTCCAGACTTACCGTATCCCTATACGGCAAAGGCTCTAGATAAGAGCGACACTCATCCAAATATATGGATAAAAGCAGAATCTCTGGCAAAAGCTGTGTATTCGACAATACTCGTTGATCTTGGGCAGAAAGCAGCCCCCAAGTCCAACATCCTCACCGACACTAAGCTGCTGACCCGCTACACGGAGAACTTCTCAACAGCTCGCATAGCGAATCTGATATCAGGTCCCGCAAACGATAGTTACAGCGCATTAAAGAAAACGACTGGTAGCTTGGGCATTGCACCATCTGTCATCGCTGCAACGTACATCTGTCAGGTGCCACGGCTCAAACCAGCGGGAAATCTCATCGTTGCTATCGTTGTAGCTGATCTTGTGCTGCTTCAAGCTGTATGGCAACTCTATAAGCTTTCGGCGGAATTCTATCTTGGCAAGAAGAATCGGGAGACGGTTCCGTGCGAGAGATGCTCTGGGGCTGGACAAGTAAACGACTCCGTGCCACCTTCTATGCCGAGCCAGGAGAGTGGGCTGGAGTATTTCCCGCTAGTTGACACGCCGGGGCAGAGTGAAGGTCTTTTGACAGGGAGCAGGGTTTAGTAAATGAGGCTTAGCAGTCTGCAAATTGGTGTTTATGTGTAGAATATGTAATTTTACATGATGAGCACAGGTGCCGGGTGCTTTGTCCGTCCTAATACAGCTCTCGGGCGTTTGTTTAGACTATTTGATTAAGGTTGAATGGCAAGCCGTGCAATGACGTGCCTTGGAAGCTTCCATCCCACCTAAAGTCCGGCGCTAATGCAGGTTGCTGACATTTAAGGACCCGCTCCCGGCTGCAACACAGACACAATTCTTCTCTTTCCCTGTTCAAGCTGCTTTACTTTTGATGACTGTGAGAATGCATCGGACAGACACTCGGCAAAAAACACAGATTGGCAATGCTTGGCATAACTAAGCCTCGAAGTTTACGATGGTGAAGTGCGCGGCCTGAACTGGTTTGTCTCCTGTCGTGACGTATCTTCAACATGGTAGCATTGAGATATCAGAGACGTGGAATATATACCGATTAGAGCTCCGTCTGAAACAGAGACATCCATCATCATACCTCTCATCCAGTGATCACACTGCAACAGTCCACCATGAAGTCCATCCTCAGCTACGCTGCCCAAGGCATCATGGCCTTCGCAGTTGCAATGCCAGCTTCTGCACAGAACCTTTCCTACGGCGCCGACAACTTCTACCGTAGCGAATTCGTCGCCATCCAGCCCATTCACTTCAACACTGTTTACAACACTACAATCGTCGGTAATCTGTTCACCGCCAGGAACACAAGCCGCAGCACAAACTTCCCCGCCATTGTCGTTGGCCATCCCATGGGTGCAGTCAAAGAACAATCCGCCAATCTTTATGCCACCAAGCTAGCGGAGGAGGGCTTCATCACCCTTACCCTCGATCTTCCCTTCTGGGGCAGAAGCGACGGCCCTCAGAATCTCGTATCGCCCGATTTTTACACCGAGGCTTACAATGCTGCGGTCAATCATCTGGGTTCTTACAACTTTGTTGATCGCGATCGTATCGGTGCGCTTGGAATTTGCGGCAGCGGGAGTTTTATCATCAACGCGGCCAAGATTGACGCTCGCATTCAGGCTGTCGCTACTGTTTCCATGTATGACATGGGCACCGTGAATCGCCAGGGTTTGAGGGGAGCTGTGTCGGTAGAGCAGCGCAGAGCAATCATCGCCAATGCGTCACAGCGGCGATGGGCTGAAGCCGACGGAGCCCCAACTGCTTACACTGGCGGGACTCCGAACGAACTCACAAGCCAGACTGATGCTGTCTCTCGCGAGTTCTTCGACTTCTACCGCACCGCCCGTGGCGAGTTTACGCCTGAAGGCTGGCAGCGCAATCAGACTACTCGCCCTACGCTCGTCACCAATGTCAATTTCCTCAACTTTTACCCCTTGAACGACATCGAGACCATCTCTCCTCGCCCTCTTCTGATCATTTCTGGCGATCAGTCGCACTCTAGGGAGTTTAGCGAGAATGCTTATCGTGCGGCTGGTGAACCCAAGGAGCTTTACTGGGTGCGTGGGGCCGGCCATGTTGATCTTTATGATCGTACTGAGCTTATTCCTTTCTCTAAGTTGAGCGAATTCTTCCAAGAGAACCTCGTTTAACACGTCATGTAGCCTTTAAAAGATCTAACTTTTATTTCTAAAGTCAAGGTAATATTTCTGCAGGTTTAAATAATATTCTTTGCAGAATGACCTTGGCGTTTTGCATTTTCGAACCTTTTCTTGTTCTCTAACTATATAGAAATAGCAATAAGTTAAGCCAAATAGAACCACTATTCAAGCTGTCAATTCTCTACCATATACGGAGTAATGTTTTCAGATTAGAAGCGTGCACACCGAAAGGCATTTCCAGGTTACATTGCCATCGTACTTCGGATTTAAAAACTTTGGCGGACGGCAATTCTGTCAGCACTGTGAATATGTGCACCAAAGGCCCAGTTTTCTGTCAGCAGGTTGCATTAGCGCTGAATGCTACAGTGGCTATAGCACCTCAGCCAGGCGCATTAGCGCAAACTACATGCGATCAATGACGTGACAGCGTGAACTTGTTAAACGCAACAACTTTATATACAAGCTTCATCTGGACACAACTTGACAAGTAATTCTCTTTCCTTTCCTTTCAAACCTCTCGAAATCCAACTTCATATAAGTCTTCGTTTGAGCCATAAGTCACCATGGTATTCCAAACCGCACCAAAGCCCAAGACTCCTCTTGGCCTCCATCGCATCCTCTCCCCAACGGCTGGAGTCAAGGTATCACCAATTTGCCTCGGCGGCATAAGCATCGGCCATGAATGGAAGTTCTACACTGGCAAAAATGAGGAGCCATTCAAACTACTCGACGCGTTCTACGAGATAGGTGGCAATTTTATCGATACTGCCAACACCTACAATAACCAGATGTCAGAAAAGCTTATCGGACAGTGGATGGAAGAGCGAGATGTCAGAGATCAGATGGTCATCGCGACAAAGTACTCTGCGGGTTATCGCGCTTCCGGCAATGATCCAGAGCCGTTACAGTCTAACTTTACGGGTAACTCTGCCAAGAGCATGCATTTATCTGTGCGTGACAGTTTGAAGAAGTTGAGGACAGATTATATCGACATTTTGTATGTCCACTGGTGGGATTATGCGACGCCTGTTGAGGAGGTCATGAGAGGTCTCCATGTTCTTGTTATGCAAGGAAAGGTTCTCTATCTTGGAATCAGCAATACTCCCGCCTGGATTGTGGTTAAGGCTAATGCTTGTAAGTACCGTTGAGCCATCGGATTCAGAGTGTTGCTAACTCCTATAGATGCAAGACAACACGGTCTCACTCCATTCTGCGTTTACCAAGGCAACTGGAACGCCGCCCTTCGTGACATGGAGGGTGATGTGATGCAAATGTGCGAGGACCAGGATATGGCGATTGTATCTTGGGGATCATTGGGCACTGGAACGCTGCTGACGGCCCAGCAAAGAAAAGAAAGGGAAGCTGATCCAGATGCACCAAAACCTCAACTCTCAGAGGTCGCGATAAAGACAAGTGAAGCCTTGGAAAGAATCGCTGACCGAAAGGGAACTACACTTCAAGCCATTGTGAGTTTCTTTTCCTTTTTGTTTATTCACGTCGGAACTAATATAACCAGGCTCTGGCATATCTTCTCCACCAGTCCACATATGTCTTCCCTATCGTGGGAGTCAATACGGTCGAGCACATCAATGCTATGCCCGATGCCCTAAAGATCAAGCTATCCAAAGAAGAGATTGACGAAATCCACGAAGCATCTCCTTACAATCCAGGGTACCCCTTGAACTTCACGCAGTACATGCAGCCAGTCAAATATGATCTTTCCTGGACACCTGCAGATCACCAGCAGTACCAAATGGCGGCTTGGATAGATGCTCCGCCCAAGCGCCTGGTAAGTCTTCGAAAGATTCTAGATGGGTCAGTGAGCTAACCCTTTTAGCCATACCAACCGAAAAACTGGTAAATGTTGTTGCGAAGGTTTAAGTGAAAACAGGCATTTCTTGGAGCCGAATGGGACATTTTGTCATATAGCTATAGGGAAGAGTGCACGAGAAAGTCCAGTCATCAGGTTACTAAACTCATTCAAAAAATGTCGGACATCCGATGAAGCTATCCCGCTCGGCAGTGACAAACCAGTCAATTATTTCTTTACTGTGTGCAGGGTCCTGTGTGCTGGCGGCCGCCCTGACAGACGCCACGGCCAGACCAGGAAACCTTAATCTACGGCCTTCAACGGTCTCGAAAAAGACGTCTTCGGCAACGGTTGCCGTCGCTCGTCATTGGACCTTTTAAACCTTGCCTAGATATTTTGGGTTCTGTATTTCCGACTTTATTCATCCCGCGATTCATACCCGCCTATTTAATCCTACTGCTTACTGAAGCAAATTGGTAAGGAAAAGCAATATGACGAATCTGAATCGAGAGAATAGGCTGCGGCGGTTGTTTCTTTGTACTGTCCTCAAGTATGCTTGGATAACTCCAGCGTACTATTGTATGTCAACTGTAGGAAACACTAGTTGGGTTGATACACTGCGTATTGACACCACAGTTCAGTCCACAAATTGAAATTTGCTTAGTATAACAGTCCGTGAGAATGGAAAACCCGGCAGTTGCTGCGCCATGAGTCGGTAGAATGATCTCGGTGTTCCAGTCGAATGCCGCAGTGGAGAGAGTGGAGTTGGGGATTAGAAATGGACCCACTACCTCGCGATGCTCTCCCACTTTGCTTCTAAGTGGCACTGACAAGATGTCTAAGCTCAAGAGTCACCAGGTAATTAAAACGTATAATGAATTATTATATATAGAACTACCATGTCGCAGTAGAAAACAACTTCGCTCAGCAGTCAATCAAGCAATCACAGTACAACTTTACAACTCAACTTACAAACATTCTCAATATCTTTCCTAACCATGCGTCTTACAACCATTTCTCTCGCCCTTCAGTCCATTGGACACATCAGTGCACGAGCAATCAATCATCCCAACCTCCGCGTTGAAACCTTCATCAATCATGGCTCTTCCTTCGACATGGTCTCCTCATTGATCATTGGCTCTCAAGCCGCTGTCCTGATCGACCTGCCCATGGCAATTGAAGGAGCAGAAGCACTAGCCGACTGGGTTCGCAACACAACCGACAAGCCACTTGTCGCTGCATTCACCACCCATTTCCATCCTGATCACTACCTCAGTGGCGGTGCACTGTTGTCGCGTTTTCCCGAGGCCAAGTACTACGCCAATTCCAAGGCCGCGGCTGAGATCAAGAAGGAGGCAGCTCACAAGGTATGCAAGACAATCTCATGATGGTGGAGACTACTAACATTGAGTAGGTCAAGTTGATGAAGGGTGTTCTGGGTGATCAGTCCATCGTCAACAAGGTTCACCTTCCTACACCATACGACTTCTCATTCTTCACCTTGCCAGGCGATGAAGCTACCCCGATTCACTTCTTGAACCCTCTCACAGGCGACACCGTCGACGAAACACTTTTCTGGATTCCCTCTATCAAGACCTTGATTGCTGGCGACTCTGTGTACGGTCATGACATGCATCTCTGGCTCGCCGACTCTTTAACCAAGGCCCTTACCGAATCCTGGCTGTCGACCCTCGATTTGATCGACTACCTCAAGCCAAATGTCGTCATTCCCGGCCACAGTCTATCCAACAAGAAGTTTGGCTGCTCAATTGATGTTGGTCATACACGCACCTATCTGAAGTATTGGCAGAAGGAGGTTGAGGCCAAGGGTCTTGATCACTTTACCCCTCAGGCTATCTTTGATAAGTTCAATAAGCAGTTTCCTGGTCTGCTCAACTTGAACTCTTCTACTTCTGCTTTCCTGCTGAACAGCACGGCTGAGCAGTTTGGTTGTGGTGGAACGCGACAGGTTCACTACATCAACCTCGCTGCCTATACAGATGTTGGGGCTCTTGATGGGTGGACGGTTTAAACAGGGAGCTGATGGTAGATAGGCTACATTGAGGGAGTTGATGTTTTAAACCTTCATGTATAATTATTGGGGAGACAGTGTATTTGTTGTGGAGTGATTGGTCATTAGTATAGAGTTGCTGTTAGACGGAGTTGTATTGAGGTAAGGAGTTGTAATAGATAGAGCAGAAATAGAGATTATCATTCGTCAGCTGTTGCAAGCTAGCCTCTGGGCGTATCCAATCAGAAAATAGATCAATTTGTCAGCACTGCTTCCGCGGAAGACAAGATAAGCCAATGTCAGCATCACCTTTCTCAATCACTCATCTTTCCATCCGTCATCCTCAGCCATAACGTCAATATGCCGCCAACACAGATGACCAGAAAGGTTTGCCGCTATGTCTTCTTGGCCGAGTCAGGATGAATGCTGACAGCATCTGACAGGCCTGCGACGTCTGCTACCGCAAGCGGATTCGGTGCGACGGTCAAAAGCCCCGGTGTTCTCACTGCGTTCTGTACAAATCTGACTGCACGTTTCAAGCTACGAGCCGTAAAGCTGCCATCAGGAAACAACCCAATGGTACTGCGGCGGCTTTGCAGTCTCAGGTCCAATCGCTTGAGACGAGTCTTGACGAAGCACAGCAAAGAATAAAGGAGCTTGAACAACGATTGACACAGAGAGGTAGCACGCAAATTGACCAGCCCCAGAGTGGTGAATATGACGTCAGCTACGCTGGAAGGGGTTCTCCGGAGTTGGGTCTTGAATTACCTCCTCAACACGAGGTCTTATCAGGAGTCAACAAGTTCCTTGCAACTTTCAACACTATCCTACCCCTCTTTCATCCACAGAGACTTCTATCTCGGGTGAGTAAATGGTATGAACGACCCCATCAGCGAGATACCTCGACTTGGGCGGCCATCAATGTCGTTCTCTCCCTAGCCTATCGCCACATTCCGGATGAGGAGAAGCCACCCATTTACAGTACCCTGCACTTTATGAACAAGGCTCAATCAGTTCTCAATGATATTATGTTGGGCGATTCAAGTCTCCTAGACGTACAAACAATTGTCGGAATGGTAGTATTGTTGCAGGCGACATCGGACTTGAAACCAGCCTCGGCTCTGATCCCCATTGCTTTGCGTCTTGCACACGGACTGAGACTGCATTCAAGGGCAAATTATGATCATCTAACTACCTCCGAAACCTTGGAGCGAGATAGAGTATTCTGGATTGCTTACATCCTCGATCGGGACATATCGATGCGGACAAAGCTACCTCCTATCCAGAACCAGAATGATATCAGTATTGATTGGCCATCAGCTACACCTGTTGACGGAGCTGGCATGCTCTACACAGCTGACAATTCGTCCAACTTCAACTTCTTTCTATCACGTGTCCAGCTTGCGCATATCCAAGGCCAAGTCTACGAAGCAATGCTATCCAAGTCCCCCACCGCATCAGACGTCTACGTCCGTCTAGATAATGTGGCTCGAATACACCAGATGCTAGATGATTGGCTTGCCCGTATACCCTCTGAGTTTTCTCCCAGTGCCATTACTCAAAGTGGGAACACAAACCTACAAAGGGCCTTTGGTGTTTTGTACTCGAGTCATCTCACTTGTCGAAGTGTCGTCTGCAAGGCTCATGCCATGGAAGCACAATGGATACCAAGTCTTCAAGACTTTGGAAGAAAGGTTGTAGAGCAAGGGATAGTCGCAACTCCACGGTTGCCAGTGGGTTGGCATAAACTTGTCCATGAGTCTCGCGAATACATCGAACTGTTCATCGCTATTGATCATAAAGATCCTGCATTTATTTGGTAAGCTCATCATTTCCTATTCGGCTTCCTTTTGCTAACTTTGAGTCTCTAGGATGACAGCTTGCACGTACATCTCTGCAGCAGTCTGTCTAACGGCCAACATCCTATTCAACCCTTGGCATACAAAGGCTGAGACAGATGATCAGTTGATCAACCCCGCGTTCAGCTTTCTAGATGAAATAATACTACAAGCACCGCTTCCACAATTGAAGAGTCTACGTCGTTCGTGGGATGGGCTCCTGAAGAATTCCCGCGAAATGTCATTTCGGAATGCTGTACAGAATCTGGATTGGCTCGAAGCCACATGTAGCTGAGGATATAAATGATATCAGATAGAAGATGGAAAGAGGTTTTCCATGTAAAATATTTATAATCTAGGGTTAAAGCTGGGTCCCGGTTTGTGTCTCATGTGTGCAGTAAAATGTGATGTCTTGCAAAGGCATGTTGCCATGATGCGGTGCCGCATCCTCCGCGGAACAGCCAGCTGAATCACATTATAGGCATAACGTTGAAGACATTCCGCGGAAGAACATTAAACAGCATGCTTATGAATAACATAGAAATAAAAGGTATCCATTTGTTGGTACCCACCGAATACGTGGTTACGGTACCTATATAATTGTCGCACCCAGGAACGAATATTTCCCAACACCACCATCCTCCTTTTTGTTCCATTTTTCCATCCAAAATGGCAACTCTCCCACTACCTGGATTTTCATCATTTACCAAGTCATGGCACTCTGAGCCATATCCATTCATCTCACCCACAAGACCAGAGCTCTCCGCTGCTAGTAAGAACGTTGTCATAACTGGTGGAGGTACCGGGATTGGTCAAGCTACTGGCACCGCCTTTGCCAAAGCTGGTGCCAAATCCATCGCCATCATCGGTCGAAGGCCCGAATGTCTTGAAACTTCAGTAAAGGCTATTCAGGCTGCCAACCCCTCGACCCAGGTCCTGTTCGAAACTGGAGATGTCACCAAGTTTGAGTCCATAAGCACCGCATTGAAGAAGATCGTTGATAGACTTGGCAAAATCGATATTTTCATCGCCAACGCCGGCATGCTACCAAAGGCTGGCCCAGTCTATGGCTATGATGAAGCTCAGCTCCGTCAAGGTCTTGAGATCAATGTCATTGGTGTCTTTAACTCTCTTCAAGCATTCCTTCCCCTTGCGGCCTCAGGTGCTAAGGTCATCTACGTCGGCTCTGGCATAGGTCACTGGGCCCCAATGGCTGAAGTCCCCGGTGTTTTCAGTTACGCTGCAGCCAAGGCAGCCGCTTTGAAGATGGTCGAGTATTTCGCGTTTGAGAACCCGAACATCCATATCGTCAGCATTCAGCCTGGTATCATTGCGACAGGAATCAATCCCGACCTTAGTGTTGGATTCGATACAGGTTTGCTTACAGATTCTGTTCACATTATACTTCCGAAGCTAACAAGATCAGTGGAGTTGCCAGCTCACTTTATGGTATGGCTTGCGTCAAGGGAAGCCGAGTTCTTGAAGGGCAAGTTCATCTGGGCCAATTGGGACGCCCAAGAGCTTCTGTCGCGAGAAAAAGAGATCGAATCGACTATGCTCTTGAGAGTCACTTTGAATGGGGTTGATATGTAGAATTCTAATAGTTTAACTCATCTCACATGAGAACCACATACTCGAAGTTATAGCTAGTTAAGTGGTGCTAGAATATTTCTGGTATCTACAAGAAACCTCCATCAATCGCCCAATTCGCTTATCTCATATGCATTTCCAACACCTTAGGCGTATCGTGAGCACCGGCTATCAATAATGAGATTTGTACTCCCCGTGACCTGCCAGAAAAGACAATAAAGAAGATGAAGGTACTTTATTCTTTGAATCAAGTTTCTCCCGTCTCTTCACCGGAACCTTGGCCTTCTTCTTTTCCAGGTTCGATGCCGGCTTGTCATTATTATTTATCGGCCTCATGGTCATTACCACTTGCATTCCTGGCTTTACGGTGCTTTCCCACATTATCGGATCTATCATGTTGCCGTCAGAATCCATGAGATCATAATGGCGTGCAAGGACTAGTGGATAAAGCACTTCGATATACATGAACGCTTGTCCGATCATGCATTCAATATCCTGCAACGGATTAGTACCAATATATCATCGTGATAAAACGATACAACTTGCCTCCCACTTCTGAACAAGATGGTATGGGAACGTGAATTTTCGGCCAACAGCATCTTTGAAACGGACGACTGTGGCGTCGCTTTGTTTGGGAGCAGGACTACTAGGTCTCACCTTGTCTATCTCAGGCTTACGCACAAAGGTTCCAGTAGCCTCGTCGTGAGAAAGACATGTCCAGTCCGCCAGAAGTGTGTCGACAAGAAGTTGACCTGCTCCGGGTTCGTAAATGGCCATTTGCAATTCTGTTGGCGTTCGGACTACGAGGACCGTCTTGTCAGAAGCTGGAGCTTGATGTCCTTCTCCACTACCCTGCTCACGACTCTCTGAATCATGTGCACTCCTAGGGTAATTTTCGAACAAAAGTTCAAAAAGCCATCGGCCTGTCCCGTCAGATGGCCCATGGCCACGGATCTGTACCTGCCCCGCGATATTGTCATTATCACTATCAGAGTCGGCCTTTGGTTGGCTTGAAGATCGGCTAGTCTCAAACTCCTGGTTTTCTGAGAGATAAACCAGACAATGGGATGCTGCATAGGCGAGGTTCTCTGACTGCTGGCGAAGGAGGGGAATTTCTGACTCTGGTTCTTTCTGCTTGCCTTCACTGGCGGAAGTTGGCTGAGTGACTTGGTATCTGCGCAAGAATATTGGTTATCAAGGTACGAGAACAGAAACTTAGAAGCTACTAACTGTGCTTCCTTTCTTGTTGTCGCTCCAAGAATCAGAATGTTGAGCATTAACTGAATAGCAGTCTTATGGCTCTCGATCAATGTAAGTTTATACTGCACTTCTGACCGCTTCAGGCTCCATCTAAAAGATTGAAAGCCCCTAATGCTGTCCATGAGCGCATATATATCATCATGTATCGCGGAAATACGGCGAGTTGCGGACTTAATTCGGCGGAGAAGTTTGCGACTACATATATCGGCGCTCTCTTGGAGTACCCGACGAAGTTCTGAAAGAATGCAAGATAGATCCGAGATATTGCGCGCTATGTCTGCCATCTCTCGTGAGGCACCGCGTGTCGAGGAGATAAAATGGTAGATCGCTTTTGAGAGCGAAGTGCCTGCAGTTGCAATACCTGCAATACTGGCGATGATAGACAGAGGATCCATTGCGACCAAACGTGTCAACAAACCTGATATAGCATGAGGCTAGGAATGAAATGTCGAAGCTCTTTGTCGCAAACAGTTGAAAAGAGATGAGGGGCTAAGCTGCCCTGTTGTGTGCCTTGGCACCTCCATAACCAATCACGTCGTTGAACTGCACAGCCTGATTTTCGATATGCCTTACAAGTTATCAGTGAGACTGCTGACACCTTATGCCATATGACGCAATGTATCTTCTGCAAAAATACACTTTGATCAATTCAACATAACTATTTAGGCCAGACATGTCATATAGGCACGAGTCAAATATTCGTGGTCATTACATCCTCAATCCAAACAAGAATTGCTGGCTACAACGCAGTCCCCATACCGTTCCCCAAGCGCTTTTTTTCAGCAACCTCATAGCTTTTGCCTCTAGCCCTTCCCTTGCCTTCTTTGAACCGCTAAGCACTGCTACTACCCTGCTTTGCCTTAGCATCCGCCATCTCCTTCATGTGACGTCGCTTCCTAGCTTCCCAAAGAGGATACACGCAAAGACCCGACGCAAAAAGAATGGTCACACCATTCCAAATCTGCGCACCTAGAAATGCACGGTTTTGTCGACCACCGTGGGCTTCGTCAACTGCCAGCGCAATGGGAGGCCCGATCAATGCTCCAAACCCTGCCGCGCCATAGACGATGCCCATTCGAGTACCAAGGACATCTAGTGAAGGACATAGGTAGGGGATGATGAAAGCAGGCAAGGTAGTGACTGCACCAGAGAAGAAGCCATATAGGATAAGGAAGACAGTAAAACCGCCCAAGTTATGGACTGCAATCCAGCACAGGGCAAGGACGCCAGATACCGCAACGTTGAACATGAGAATTGACTCTGCTCCCAAGATCTTCTTATCCACAACAGCTGCAGGAATGATTCGACCTAGAGCTTGGGCGGCATTGAGAACGGATAACATGTAATATGAAAGATCCTCTGAGACAGGATGGTCAAGACCCAACAGACCAAAGGAGGGAGTGAGGATGTATGGCACGAGGAAGCCCAACCATATAAAGAAGGATGCCAACGTGAAAAAAATGAAGGCCTTGTCCTTGATGATCGACTTGTCAAAGAGTTGTCGTGTTGGCTTCTTGACTGCTTGTGTGCTGGGCTTGATGAGGATGGCTGCGATTGTCAGCGTGAAGAGGGCAATGAAGCCAATCGACCTGCAAGCCCAGCCAAAGCCACCAGAATCCAGTAAACGGCGGACTACAAGGGGGTAAATGATACCACCGAAAGAGCCTCCCGCCGTCGCACAGCCAAGGGCCAGACCGCGGCGCGTCGTGAAGTAGAGGGGAATCATAGCAACGCTCGGGATGTACAACAGCCCAGTACATATACCTCCAAGGACACCCCACGTCAACATGACTTGATAGTATTGTGTCGATAAGCTCAGCATCATAAGTGCAAAGGTGAGCATGAGGCTCGAGGCGACGAGGATGGGATAGAAGTATCCTTGGTCAAAGAGCGGGCCGGAGATGACACCGATGATGAGGATCAGGGAGACTTGGAGGGTACCGATCCATGATATCGCAGATGAGGAGTGTGTTCGAAGGAGTGTCGTTTCGTAGTACGTTTGGAACACGCCGAAGCTATTGGCTAAACCGAAGTTGTTGAGGTTGATAAGAAAAGAGCCAAGGACTTGAAGCCATGCTGTTAGCCCACCATCGGGAGGAGGTTGGCTAGTTGTAGATGGCTTCCAGTATCGAAAGAGTCCTTTATCGGGCTCTTTTTCTTTTGCCGAAGTTGAGTTATCAGAAGACATGTTTACCAATGATACCAAGAATCTCTTCAAGTCCTCAAGCTTCTGTCTGAGATTTACAAGCCAACCTTTATACTGCGTCTCTCTCGAGGTCAAAGACCGTGTCTGACGCTGCCTTGCCGCATATCAAACCGGGGTGAGGTCTTGATAGTCCATTTTGAGATAAGTGACAGCGGCAGACAACGCGTTTTGCTGTTTTAGGCTCTGCCTTATGAGACACTGTCGATCATCGTCATGCCTTGATCTTTTGAATTGCCTAAATGAGAAAGCTTGACGTGTCCAAGTCAATGATTGGCTGTTGAGAAGTTGGTTCCATTTTCAGGGCATTGACATCATTTTTGTGTGGGGCAGCTGAGGTCTTGGTTGTGTTTGTCAGCCCTTGCAATTATTGAGACGATATAAAAATATTGCATTTTCTTGTGTTCAAAGAGGTGGCTTTGGATGAGAAGAAATGGTACATTCTATGAGTCTGAGATTCGTTGGACACATTCTGACAAGGGATTTTGTGGTAAGAATGCGAATGACATGGGCGTCAAGTTGTTGGTCAGGCATAAATGTTGGTAAACGCATGAACCGTGACATAACCGAGCTCAGCGAAACCACGACGGTCTTGTCTTGAACCAACATAAATCATAAATCGTGAAACAATTCTTATAAAATTAAGAGTATAATAACTCGGTATTCTTTCACCAGACCGAAGACCCCGATCATGATGGCGCGAGAGTTATTGGTTATTGCAAATAATGTTTCTTGCTTACCCTGCACTCATCGAAGCTGCCTGAGTTGCCTGGATATTTCGCGACGGCATGAGCCGAACTTTTGTCGTTCTTAGCTCATTGACTTTATTTTCTGCACCTACAAACTACAAGCTCATACACACCGCTCGGACAAAACTTCAAATGGATAGAGGACGCCATTCGCAGTACACCTCAACTTTGACCGTCACAACCGCGAGACAAACATTCGTCTCTGGGGAAGCTTAAATAGAAGCATAGCTTGACCTTTTCTCATCTCCAAACCTTGCTTACACTCATCGGGAGAATGCTTTCCCACATCACGGCATCTCCAGGGTGAACTCGGAGTCTCCTCGCACGAGTAGATGTAACGTTGAGAAGCAGTCAGTAATTAATCACTATCCATTGGTTAGAATTATCGGTCTACCCCTTCAATCTCGCTCTTCCAGCAGGGAACCTTTGAGTTTGCGGGCGGTTTGTACTCCACTATCCACTTTCCATGTGCCGGATATCCGTGTTGATCTTTTTGCTGACCCCGCGAAAGAAACGCGAAAAGTCACGATGATTTGGGGTAGAGGCATTTTACAGAAGCTGTAGCAAGCTCCACATTAGAAAGACTCAATACGAGATCTGTGATATTTTAAGCATATGCTCATCTTTCACAGCCTCTTCTCTATAAAAAGATGACATGGCAAGTCCCGAGTCTGCTTCTCGAAGCCATCATGGGAAATCTCCGCGTCTCACTGTGAGATGCGGGGAAGCACTAGCAGTCACCATCTGGGTCCAATTGGACAGACAACTTCATCGGGCAACTAAAATAGGTATCTCCGCGGTGATGCCGTTGGAATGAGGAGAAATAAAGTGGCGAATTCCCCGCAATCGGCACGAAATATCCGTCTGGAGGGTGCGGAGAGTGCGACTAGACCGTGGAGAAGCCTCCGTATTTCCCCGCCGGTTGAAGAGACCATCCCCAATATTTCTTAACCATAAATACTATGCCTATTTCTCCTTGACAGTGTTCTGATGTTCTGTACCTTTGTGTCGAGTAGAATATCATAGAGAAGTTCTGTCAAGATGAAGTTCACCCTTGGAAACAGAGCCGCTATGGCGGATACGCCTAGTGAGGTTATGAACTGGCGCTTATACTGGAGTACCTTTGTCTTCGGTTCGTCATCCAACCCCAGTCACTCATTCGTCAATCGCTAACTTCTTCGAAAGGTGTCTTAGGTGCCAGTCGTGGTCTTGACGAAGGTCTCGTCGGAGGCATGGTCACGCTAAAGAGCTTCAAAGAAGAATTCGGTCTCGACCACGGATCAGCAGAACATCAAGCCCAAGTCGAGTCCAACATTACCAGTATGGTTCAAATCGGTTCCATCGCTGGCTCGCTCCTTGCTTTCTTCCTATGCGATAAGATTGGTCGTGTTCGGTCACTTCAATTCCTTTGTGTGCTTTGGCTTGTTGGTTTCATCATCGTTGTTACCAGCCATGGGAGCGTAGGACAGGTTTTGGCTGGACGCTTCATTGCCGGCCTGGGTATCGGCATGACTGTCGTTGTTGGTCCGACATATCTTGCTGAGACTGCACCGAGGGCTGTGCGTGGTATGCTCACCAATATCTTTGCTGGTTCTGTCTACCTTGGTGTCATGGTTGCGTACTTCAGCAACTGGGGCGCTTCCATCAACATGCCCGACTCATCTCGATACCAATGGGTTGCACCTCAAACATGCCATATTGGCTTTGCTGGGTATGTAAACTTCCCTTACTCTAGTGTTCAACGACTGACCTTTGTAGACTCATTCTGCTCCTATCTTTCACTGTCCCCGAAACCCCTCGCTGGCTCACCATGAAGGGCCGCAATGAAGAGAGCACCAAGGCTCTCTGCAAGCTCCGACAACTCCCCGAAGACCATCCCTTCGTCCAAGCCGAGTTGTACGGCATTCGAGACCAACTTGAGCGAGAGCAAGAGGCCATCCTCGGTGTCTCCCGATGGGGCAAGATCCGAGAACTTCTTACAATCCCCGCCAACCGATACCGCTTCATGCTTGGCTTCATGGCTCAGCTCCTTGGTCAATGGTCTGGCGCTAGTGCCATCACCATCTACGCCGCTGAGTTCTTTGGCGTCCTCGGAAAGTCTGGCCAGTCCGAGAAGCTCTTCGCTACTTGCATTCTCGGTGTTGTCAAGTTGATCTCTGCCTATGCATGCGCTTTCTTCCTCGTTGACTTCATCGGTCGACGTCGATCGCTCTATGCTGGCATTACTCTTCAGACCATTTCAGTTTTGTACATCGCCATCTTCCTTGCCATTGTTGGTACCAAGACCCTTGAGGATGGAACCTTGACAAGCACACAAAAACATGCTGGTGTTGGCGCAATTGCAATGCTGTACATCTCAGGTGTCGGCTGGACCATGGGATGGAACTCGTTCCAGTATCTCGTCAACGCTGAGATCTGGCCCCTTCGCCTTCGTGCCCTGGGTAGTTCCATCACCATGTGTCTTCACTTTGCGAACCAGTACGGCAACACAAAAGCTGTTCCGCTTATGCTGCTTCACATGACAAGCAGTGGATTCTTCTTCTTTTGTGCTGCTGTCTGTATCCTCGGTCTTATCTGGGTTTGGGCGTTTGTTCCTGAGATGGCAGGACGATCGCTTGAGAGCACCGATGAACTGTTCTCTCTGCCTTGGTACAAGATTGGTCGCTATGGAAATAAGCTGGCGCCTGATAATGAAGCCATCTTGGCGAGGGACGAGAAGGCTGAGATGAAGCGGGAAGTGGAGGTGAGCCAACTTGAGCAAGCATAAAGAGATTTGTCCAGTAAATAGTAATTAAATCTCTTGAAAATATATGTACAGACAGTAGTTGTGATTGTGATTGTATTTAATTGTACACAGATGCAGCGAATGTTATACTGCCTCAATATCCGTTTCCTTGGCAAATCTGATACAGGCTGTAGGGGGCAGGATCGAGAGTAATTCGCGGTAAGAAAAGGCCACGTCCACGAGAGAAAGGTAGCGCCGTGGGGGATAGTGATTCCCACTGAGGATCCTTCATCTTTTAATCAAGGCATCCTTCGCCTTCCAGAGCGATCCTCATGGCAAGCGGAGTGAAGTTACCTCGCACCACATTCACATCGACACCACTGTCAATGAGGAACTGGCACAAATTGGGACTTGGCAGAAACACTGCGATCTGTAGTGGGCCGTTGAACAGTTAGTGCATAGTCGACAGCCCGGCTTGTCCCCCAGATAGCACCGTATGAGCTCATGCCCCAAAGTTGCCGGTCTTGCGGATATCGAAAAGCCGCTTGAGAAGTCCCAGAACGGGGTCTTCTTCTATGACGTTCAGGTGAACAGGTTAGGAAATTGTGCTTGTCTGTCTTCCCAGAGAAGCATTGGCAGCGAACTTGTAAAAAGGGCGCCAAAGAATTAAGTATGTCTTTATAGAGATCAGGATTCGTCCTTTCGATGCTCTTAAGTACTTTGCACCTGCTGACTTCTGCAACCGTTTAATCTTCCAAATCCTTCGTATGGGCTGGAAATTCAATATGTTCAAACCCCTGAGCGAGTTACTCCCCGATCTCTTCTTCGTTTCTGCTAAATAAGGCAGAGTTGATGGTCTCGGATCCATCGCCTACCCCTTTCAAGGACCGGGTCGTACGAGCTACCTAATCACTGCATTCGTCCAGCCCATCAACTATAACAAATAACTTCTTGTAAACTTGAGACATGCATCCAACGAGCTCCACAAGGTCGTCTGATCTTAGTTTGGTGGGAAGCTTGTCGTCGGGATGGAGCATGTCGAAGTATTCTTCGAGAAGATCGAAGGCTTCTTCGCCTTGGAGACCAAGTTGGACTGCGAGTGCCGCGACAATATTCTCGGGGAGATAGGAGTCAGGGTTCTTGTAATCGCAGAACGCGAAGCAGGCTGCTGTAAGATAGTCGCTCTGTTCAAGAACAGTCTCGATGACAAGTCCGCACAGGACCGACTGTTTCCACTGCCTGGAGAGACGTTGATGAGCTCACAATGTGGCAAAGCGCTGAAACGTACCTGGAATGCCACCAAGCTACAATTGAGAGTTTGATCCATTCTTCTACCTTTCAAACGTGGAATCGTTGCTGCTGGGCCAAAACCCAGTCGCTTCGTGTCGCAGCTCGCGACTAACATGAAGATAGCCCTGAGGTTTCGCGCGTAGAAAGAAGTCCAAGACCTATTTTAGCCTCTTGTTAAGCTCAAATCGAGTCTCAAAACTGATAATTCTTTTGATCATGCTGTGGATCTCATCCTGCTTAGCCAGACTCTTCATCAAAGCATCCTACTATCTGCTGACAGTGTAAGATGAAGATTGGCGCGATGATTTGCAAGCTCGGAGACCAAATTTCTTGTTTCCTGCAGTAAAAAGGGCCATTTCAACCTCCGAACGCAACGTCTTGCTGATTTTGCAACGCCAAAGTCAGACAATGCTTTGCCAAGCTTGCTATTGATCTCATTCAATCTCTTTAGCACCACTCAAGATGCTGTGGTTTTAGCGCCGGATTCGAGTCTCGCTCTTCCAATACGCAAGTCAACAGTCGCAGGTTTTCGAGAATTCCAGTCTCTCGTCTGGGGTGGCGGAGTCTTGGGCTTTTGACGGAGCATCTTTGACTTCCTTGCAGAACTTGGTGACTTGTTTAAAGACAGGCCAAGTGAGTTGAACAAGACAAGCGATGCTAGCAGTCATGTCCGAGCTGTGATTACGATGGCAATAGTGGCGAGGAATAATAATTAAGGGGGATATGAAGAATAGGCTGCAGTGAGATTGAGCTTGAAACGGATGGATCAGAGTAGTGCAATCGAGCTGGGGCAAGAGCAGCCATCTCTCACCTCCTCCCGTCTTTATGGAACGGGGACGGCTCCAAAAGCAGGAGCTGTTGCCAAACGAGTAATGACCTTCCGACAAACACAAAACAACTGCGACTGCTCGATTGCGTTTCTCACCTGAACATCATCATCATCATCATCATCATCATCATCATCATCATCATCATCAAACCTCTCATTTTGGCATCACCAGCATCATCTTCCCTCTGATCATCACCATCACCATCATCACCATCTTCTTCTTCATCTGTATTTGCATCAGCCCTCTCTCCTCAACATCATCAGCAGTACCATCCCTCTCAGCCACAGCATCTGCATCATCACCGATTCGTCTTCTGCACGATCCATCTCATCTCTTCTTCATCATCATCATCATCTGTATCGTCCCTCTCGCTCAAACGCTGCAGGCCTCATCGCTCATTCCTGCTCACACTTCGCTTGTGCATCCACCCACTGCCGCCATGCGCTCTCTTCACCTTGTGGCCATTTGCGGTATGAGCCCCACCTAGCAATCAATTCTGCAGTTCAATCTCTGACCACCTTCTCTTCAGGTATCCCACTGGCTTTGGCTCGAGGTGGTTGCGGGTGTTGTGGGGGCTGTTCGACACCTTGTTTCAAAGCCGACATACGTGCTGACACCAACCGCGACGGACGTGTCGACCTCGAAGGCCTTTCAGACACGATCGACAAGACGCGATGGAATGAAACGCACGGTGCCATTTTCCTCCCCAATATCGGCGATACTGGTGGACGATGCCGAATTGAGTTTGAGAACCGCACCACTTTCAGCGATGAGAGACTTGACGATTGCCACGATGCTTCCGACAACACCCAGAGATCTCCCGAATATCTCGCACCTCTCAAGACCGTCCCCAATCCAGACCTCTTCGGCAGCGCAACGGGTACTGTTAGAGTTCCCGATGCGACTCAGCGAAAGTTCGTACGTATCTTCCAGAAGAAGGGCAATGATTGGGTATACATCGACAACAACCATATCTTCTATCAACCGGAGCTGCAGGCTGGCCTTGACCTTGGCATTGATGCTCGTGATACCAGACGTCCCGAGAGTCGGGACACCAGAAACCCTGAGAGTTGGGATGGACGTGTCACTGTTCGCTTCACCATTCAAAATGGAGATACCGGATACACCGACACGGTCATGTTACGTGTCGCACCCGTGCTCACACACCATCATCTCCAAAAGGTCGAACAAGTCGTCACCGCGCAGAAAATCCCGACCCCTTTTCTCGATAAGTTCGCCTACCAACTAGACTCAATTACCCAGGCAGCCGGCCTCGACAAAGAACTTGTCATCTTGGACACAGTCGACAGAGAACAAAAAAGATTTGACCAGTGGGTCCAAGACTTTGTTGAGCCAGGCTACGCAAGCATGCCTGGTCCAAACGGAACAGTATCCATCCGGATCATGATACGCTGTCCCGGCGATGTGAGAGAGGGTGGTCGAGAGATCTTTAGGTTTTTCCGAAAAGCTGGAGTTGGCGCAGTGCAGCATCTCGGAAAGTGGATATCTAACATCGATGCTGGTGGTAACATCGAAGCCATTCCTCCTTACACCTTCCAAGGCAAGACCTGGCCAGCTGGACGTCTTGTTGTTGGCAAGCATGGCAACGAAAGTCATCATATCCTCTCTTACCTTGAAGCTCAAGAGTCACAGGCGCCCCCCCTTCGGCTCGATACTTCCTGGCTCACAGTTGGTCATGTCGATGAGTTCCTCCAATTCATCCCCGCCAACAACACCAGAGGTTGGATTGCAGTCATCAGTGACCCTCTTTTAGCTATCAAACTTCTTCACAAGGTGGAAAAGGCCGGGCATGGATCGCACCCGGCTATCTCACGCAACAAATCTTCTACTCTGTGGCCCAAGCGCTGCATGATGCCCGAGTGTAACCAATCCGTCCATTCCTTTACCGTAAGCCAACTATTGAGCAACGACAGGCTGATGAGGCTCAACGATATGTGCGCTCGACAAATTAACGACAGCATAATGATTCTCAGGAAGGAAGTTGGACTTACTGATGAGGACATCATTCGCATCCCATCTTTGTTCATTGAAGACGGCGAATCGAAGTTTGGAGATCATGGCTCGGAAGTCACAGTCAGCGCATTCTTCCCTGCTGTCATAAACAACCTCGTTCTTACTGGTTACAACACTTGCGTTGCGCCTAAACCGTGGGGTCCACTTGTCGGGACGAAGGATATCTTTGCTGAGACAATCATCGACAAGTATGCCGAGGTTGAGATGAACATCAAATTTATTGATGACTGGGATAGGCATCATAGAAACATAGGAGGGGTTCATTGCGCCACTAACTCAATTCGAGACATGTCTGCAAAGTGGTGGTGATCAAGTTGGGATGCAGGATCAGACAGACCTTTGACAATCCGCCTTTGTTGTAAATAGCATTTGATTCGTATGCAACATCATTAATTCCTTTTATACTTCCTTAGCCTCCAGGAATTCTATGCTCTTGTGATCTACAATCGCCGCGATGTGTCGTTCCACCATAGTATCAACAATCTCGCGGCTCTGCATCAGTGGGCCAGCAAGGGTCCATGCAAAGCCGTGAAAGGTTTGTCGCCGGTACTCCTCCCAAATACCCTCCATCTCAAGTTCAGGGCCGCCCGCAAGCTTCAGGGCGCTGAGATAAGATTGCAAGAGGTCTTTCTCATAATCGCGGCGATCTTGAATTGAGAGGGCCCCGCCGATGAAATAAGCAACGTCGTGCAAGGCTGATGCGGCGTGAATGACCTGCCAGTCAAGGAAACTAGGCTCTCTTGCGGGGGAGACGAACGTGTTTCCAATATGTACATCACCATGAACAATGCACTTCAATTTGGACTCTGATGCTCAAAGGGCCTTGAATATGGCCGTCATATGCCCCCGATCCTCCATGAACTTAGGAACTGGAGGTCTCGCGTCTGGATCAAAACCTTTGTCACATTCTTCCGATGTAAGAAATCCCAGGATTGCATCGCTGATCGAAAGAGTTTCACTCACGGAGGGAATCGTGTCACCTGTGTCCCCCCAGGTACTGGCATGGAGGGTAGCTGACACTCATCCTCGCCCTTTCGACCGGCCATGTCTCAAGTGGGTTACCGAAGGTGTAGCCCTGAGCTTTGACATCGGCCATCACAACGATGCCCTGTCCATTTACAGTATCTGCGCCAGCATACGATACCGGTGGGCGAAGGATCTTGACCTTTGGGGCAAGGTAGTAGTAGAACTCTGCTTCACTTCGCTAAATGGGGTAGAGGAAAGGCAAAGACTCTCGAATGCCGGAATTGAGCCCGCTTTTGACGCAAACACTACTGGCGCTGTCATCGGTACCATTCTTGAAAGTTAATTGGCTCGATATTTGGAAGCCGTTCTATGGATGGCCTCGATGACCTCAACGTCGTGAACCGGGTTGTTGAGAATCTCGGTGAACCAATGTTTCGGAAGCTCATCGACCGTCAGCGACAACGGCTCGTTGGATCGTATGACACCATTCACTTTTCCTGTGGTTGGAGGCGATCATTGCAGCTTGCGATACGCAAGCAGGGTCGTCTGCAGTCCATTGAAGAGCGGGGTTGCTTATCTGTTGGGAAACATAAGCATTGCAAAAGTTCTTTGACATTCTTGGCGAGCAGTGCATATCTGACATGTTGTTAATTGACCAAGATTGCATTTCACAGGGCTCTGCTTAATGTTTCGACATTCTCAAGAGTCCACTGTCTATGTGTAGCGCCCTATTTACATGTGAGGACGAGGAAGTATACAATGTTCCCGATCCGCTTGATTCAAAAATAAACTCTTCTTAGCCTCGATCACTGTGCAAGAGTATTTCACATCGTATACTTCACCCACAAGCGGGGATCAATTCAGTCAAGGCCGGCCTCGACATGGCGAGTTATAAATAGCTTATTCCAGTCGTATTAGTGATCCACAGCGACTTAACCTTGGACGCGTCGGTGAATGAGTCACCGAGCCTAGGCAAATGGGGAAGGCCTGTAGGCTGGTGCGGGGCAAACAAGCGACCTAATGCAGCCTGAACAGCAGAATCCCAGTGAATCTGAGCCTCCAACACCATTTATAAACCTTGTGCCATGCCAAGCATTATCTCCCTCTATACATACTACAGCAAGGTGTCAATAGAATCTACGGCCATTTTCCCATCGCACATCTCACCATGACGCCTACAATTGAAGAACTGCTGAGAGACTACGATGACGGCGCTCCAATCGAAAGAATTGCGTATCGCAAATACAAACACCCCATCGCTATCGTCGAGCCAGATCCTACATGGCCTGAGCTCTTCACCCGCGCAAAAGCACGCATCGAGTCTGCCCTCGGCGACACAGCAATCTCAATCAACCACGTCGGCTCAACAAGCGTTCCAGGCCTTCCAGCGAAAGCCGTCATCGATATTGACCTGACTGTAAAAGACCTCAACGATGAAGCATCCTATGTACAGGCTCTTGAAGACGTTGGCTTCCACTTTCTCTTGCGAGAGCCCGGGTGGCATGGACATCGCTTCTTTTGCGATTATGAGCCTGTGCCGACGAATCTGCATGTTTGGGGTCCTGGCTGCCCTGAGGTGGTGAGACATAAGATCTTTGCGGATTGGTTGAGGAAGAATGAGGATGATAAGAAAGCTTATGAGAATATCAAGAGGGAAGCTGCGAAGGCGAGTGTTGAGAATGGGGAGGATGTTATGGAGTATAATAATAGGAAGCAGGATGTTATTCGGGAGATTCTGCAGAGGGCGTTTAAGGATCTGGGATACCTATAAAGGATGCCAGTAAGTATCTCTGGGGTTGTGATGGATTGCAAACGGTGGGGGAATACAATACTACATGAGGTTCAAGAGGCTACAGTGATTTTGGTGATCTCTTCAAAAATGAGTTCAAGACTTTGCCTCCATGATACTCCAAAGATTTAATTGGAACATATAGCTACTCGTCGAACTCTGATTTTCTACAGATCAAGCTCTGGTCAAAGCATGCCCTCGGATCTTGCCGCCAAGTCCTTGTAATACCTTCCAATTTGAGCCTAGGTTTCAGCTAACCTCAGCTTGGTCCACGACTCCAAATGGCAAAGACCGACTTGCTGCCTGAATGGCTCCAGCTGAAAATTCACGTTTCTTTCTAACAATTTCTCATATATCTAATAACCCTTCCGAGCCAGTTGCTCTTCTTCTCCATCATTTTGTAAAATCTCTCACAATGTCTCACACACTAATGCAGACTTGTCCATGCCACGCCGCAGGCGCAGATCCCGCTGAAATCACAACTCTGCACCAAGCAGCTTTTCATCAAAACAACCAACGACTAGAAGAGCTCCTACAAAACGGCGCAGACGTATCAGCTACGCAAACGGCTCGTGACTTCATTCCACTTCACTATGCCGTGCAATTCGGCGATGAGAAAGCTGTGCAGATGCTCATTGAAGCTGGGTCCGACGTCTCTGCAGCAAGCTATGATGGTGTCACGCCGTTGCACAATACGTCTGCCGATGGCCATGTGAGGATCACCGAAATTCTCTTGGAGGCGAGAGCAAAGGTTGACAGCCGCAATATCGATGAAGAAACGCCTCTTCATGTCGTGTCATTGTTCGGGGAGACACAAATCGCCAAGCTCCTCATAGAGGCTGGGGCGGATGTCTCAGCAAAAGATTGCTATGGAAACACTGCTTTGCATATTGCTGCATCCCATGAACATATCGGGATTGTCGAAGCTCTTGTTGCCGCCGGCGCTGATCTTAACGCCGTGAATAACAATGGAGATCCAGTGCTGCATCATGCAATGAGCGACGGACCAGAATGCGTCAAACTTCTTATCGATCATGGAGCAAATATTCACCTCAAAGGCGAAGGCGGTGATACTCTTCTGCATCGCGCTGCGCAGAGCTCACCTGAACTGGTGCGAGACTTGGTCAAAGCTGGGATTGACCTTGAGGCAACTAACGACGAAGGAGCAACGGCGCTCCATTGTGCTGCAGCATGGGGAGAGACTGTATCACTGCAGATTCTAGTCGAGAGCGGAGGGAATGTCAACGCGGCCAACAATGATGGAGAGACGGTTCTGCATCTTGTGGCGGGGAACCCTTCTTTCAGAAGTGGAGATGATTCAGAGACGAAGGCTAAGCTTTTGATTGAGGCGGGAGCAGATATTCATGTGAAAACAAAGTCTGGGAAGACGCCTTTGGGTTATGCGGTTGATTGTGAAGGCGAGGCTGTTGAGAAAATACTCATGGGGGCGGCGTAAGAGACACAGAGCAGAGCAACCAGGAATCACCAGTTCTCGGTTTGGGTCTTTTCGTTGAACTATCAGCTTCTTAATATCAAATCAATTTAACTATATCATTCCCAGTAAGATGTTATGCCCGATCCACAAGAGCCCAAGTATGGTCAGCAATCTTCCTTCTCTCCTCCTCACTCCACTCCTTCTTCCCTCCAATGACCTTTCCATGATTATCGATACAAGCCCAGGAAATATCTTTCGATTGTAACTCATCCGCCGCTTTGAACAGTCCATCGAGTTGCCTTTCAGCGCATTGCTCAGGCTGTAGACCAACCATTCTCGAAGCAACCTTTGACACAGCTCGGAAATACCAAGCTGAGTTCTTGGGTGTCGCTGTATTTACCACTCCAGGATATCCGTGTGCGAAGAAATGCTTGGAACCTTTGTTTTGAAGCGCGTGATATTGTATCATTGCGTCATTAATGGTGATGCAGTGGTTTGCTGCGTGAGCAAGACTGAAGGTTTCTTTGAGGTCGAGATCATTCCAGTTCAACTTCTCAGGACTAGCATTGAGTCCATCCAGAACAAGAAGAACTTTCGCATCTTGGCTTAGAATGGGCATGAGCTCTCTGATCAGGAGCTGACGGCCGTAGTAGTGTAACGCCATCTTCCTGTCAATCCCCTCGGGTGTTTCCGTCCGTCCAGCAAACGACATGATTCCCTGTGTCATCACGAGAAGATCAAGAGGACTATTTTGGCTATTACTTCGGAACTCTTGTGCAAACTCTTTTAAAGCGTGCATTGATGTCGCGTCGACAGCGCGAAATGAGACTTTCTCTGCTGGCATGACATGAGGCTTTGTGCGGCCCACGATGGTGATGGATGAGAACTGGTAATTGGGTGATGTTGCCAAACGGCTGGCGATTGCGTAGCCGATGCCGCTGGTGCCGCCTACTACCAGAGCGTTGGAGCCGGATATGACTTTATTCATGATGAAGATGAGATGAGGAGATGAAATGCAGTGTCAGACAAGATGCGGGGGATGAAGAACAAGATATAGCGGTGGATGGTATGACAGACCAGTCAAAACTGCTCTAAACGAGCAAATGAGCATTATTTATATTAAAAGAGTGTGATCAATGATAAGAGTTGATTCTGTGCCGCTTTCATGCGCGCTGATCACTAGTGCTTATGTTGTCGCCTAATCGTCTGCAAAAGGAGATTGTCCATGCTGGTCTCACACTTCATCACACCTTATCCCGAGTCCGAGTCCGAAAATATGAGAGTTGTCCGTCCACATCCCATCGGCGCACAGGCTAATTCTTCAATGAACGTATAATCTCTTCCATGTGAGCAAACGCAAATTCATCCATCACCTCCCTCCAGATTCTGTCCTGAACACTCTTGCCCTCTTCAGTGTAGTAGTAGAAGCCGAATCTGGGATCTGTTAGCAACTTGTAGAAAATGTATTGCAGAAGTACATACGGATAAATCTTCCAATCCATGATATATGATCCATGGGATTCTTCTCCCTTGATAATCGCGGCATCGACATAAGATGAGGCCGATTGTTCCTGTGTATGACCCACTAGTCTTGCTCCTATGGCCATGCCTATCCTCATCAGCCAAGAGCCTTTGTTCATAAGGCCTGTGCCCTTGGTCAACCCGGGATCGATAAGGTTGATGATAACATCACTGGGGTCAACGTGTTGAGATAGTCTGTCGATAAAGAGGTGACCGAGAAGCTTGGACTTTCCGTAATGCCCCATACCATCGAAATTGCCTTCTGAGTCAAGAGCAGATAGGATATGGTCTGCCTTGGCTTCGGGCAATTCGCAGTGCATGGCTGTCCCTGAACTGACGATAGTCAGGCGACCTGGCTTCGGAGCTGGAGCCCTACTCTTGAGTATTGGCAAGAGAATAACGGAAAGATACATGGTAGAGAGAAAGTTGATCTGCATTGTCTCTTCATGACCTGTATTCTTGTTAAGGTGGAAGGTTATGTCGCCCATGCCAGCATTGAGAATAACAAGGTCTATCCTATGTAGAGTCTCGCAGCGTTTTGCAAAGCCTTCAATGGAGATGTAGTCTCCCATATCGAGCCTCCAAACATCAATTTGGGGACTTGTCGACGATGTTGTCCGACGAAGCTGCTCAGCGGCAGCATTGCCCTTGTCTTCAGATCTCACGGCGATGATGAGATGGCTCAGGTTATGCTGGAGTAGAAGCTTGGCACATGCAAAGCCGATGCCATTGTTCGCTCCGGTGATGATCGCGGTTTGGCCTGAGAGGTCGAGATCTTCGGGGGGCATGTGTGGCTTGCTGCATAGTTGGGCTTGGATGAAAAGTTGGCCGACGGATAGGGTAAGTGCAGGCATCTGAGAGGATGCACTTTTGAAGGGAGATAGGCTCTTAGCCATGGTGAGTGTTCAGAATTATAACTTGAAAGAATCAGCTGAGTATAAAATAAGAACTAATTCTAATGATATCGCTCTCTGGAGAAAGAGCTTTCCTTTATACAAGATATTCATCTACATGAAGTGCGCCTTTCGATCATACTACTCTGTTGAGATCGACATACCACTAACCAAGCTAGGAAAACGATGTGGTCTTCGCATCTTAAACGTGTTTCACTAAGGCGCGGCTTTAGACTTTTCTTTTAGCTTTTTGTCTGATTGTAACGCCCTCGCATACGCCTCCCAGGTTTTCGGATCGACCCTCGCCAAACGACCAGATTGATGTCTAAACGCGGTTAGTGTCCATGATAAGATCTGCGGTAACTCGGAGTCTTCCAAAATCCGAACAGGCCCGAGTTAACGCTTAACCTAATTCGGGCATCAGTCTGGTCGAGGTGCGGGTCCATCTGTGACGAAGGATCGAGGCTGAGTGCATGCGAGATTTGGACCAGATTGAAGCCCTTTTTCGGGTCGGTCAGCATAACTCAATCACGCTTCGTAAACATCTGATCCAATGCCAGCCACTGAGTTTACGTTTCTTACTGTCAATGGCCAGGGCCGTCCACTCGAACCTGGAAGTCGAGCCTCGATTCGAAGTCGGTGTATGAAGGGGGTCAACGTACGCCAGGGCTCGCGCCGATCGATAAGAAAGGCGCGCAAGGCATCCGATAATGCTTCGGTCTCACAGGAACGCTCGTCGTCTCATCAATTAGCAAGTTACAAGCCTCTTGTCAAGTCGCTGCAGCTCCGAACTCGTGAGCTTAGCTTTAACTCATCTCCCTTGCCATCTACTGCGTTGCGGTTAGGTATGCATTGTGGATTCGCATTAGAGATTTGGTCGTCAGTACTAATGGGTGTTTCAGTCGTCAAGTATAATGCCCTGCTCGATGCAACATACCCTCTTGAGAGACACCTCGAGAGCACAGATGACAACCCTATTCACAGAATGACCGACTACTTGACATTGTTGAACGAGAATAAGATTATGCTAGAGTCGATATTCCTCGCCACATATGCCGTGGATGATTTGTGCTCTGGAACCAAGATATCACCCCGATCGCAGCAATCACTCTGCACCATCCTCTCGTCATTAAACAACAATCTTCACAAAGCTTCGACACAACAATCTTATTCCACCATACTTATCATCCTGATTCTCCTATTCGCAGCTGAATCATTTGAAGATTTCAACGCTATCACAACTCACCTAGTCGGGCTGAGGAGGTTACTGGAACTGCGTGAGACGAAGCCTGTGCCGATGGACTCGAAACTACTGTTCAAGATCCAGCAGGTCGATCTTAGGACAGCGTTAGCAACGGGCCGTTCATTGTATTTTCCTTTTGCTTATTCATACTCGCAACAGCCTGTTGGCGTCATCAAGCCGCCAAGCGTTATGTCTTGGCTAATGGCGCACCCCGCTTTGATGAGCTGCTACCAGACATTGCAAGATTTGTCAACTCATGCGAACTGGCTTCGAGCTTCAAAGATTCGACCTCTTCTCAGCTGGGCAGACTTCCAATCTCAGGTTAGCACGAGTCAAACTCACCTGATCGATCTTGGGAGCAGCCAGCTACCTGGCGAGTCTGAAGCTCTGCGACTTGGTATGCTTGCGTTCTTATCCACACTCTCACGCAGTCCGGTGCAAAAACCTCGTCTACCCATATTCGCTTCACAGCTTGAGGAGTGCTGTTTTGCCATGAAACGAGAGCAAGATCCCTACATGCCATTGCTTATGTGGCTGATATTGATGGGTTGTATCTCTACTATCGACACATCGAGCTCGATATTGTCAGTATGGAGATCTTGTGTTGAGCCAGACCTCTCCTGGGAAGATGTACGAAAAATGGTTGGCGAATTGCCGTGGATTCAGATGATACACGACGAGCCCGGAGAACGGAACTATTGGCTCTTACAAGATCGAAGGGGCGACTGGGGCTCGTAGTTCAGCCATACACATAAACTTCAGATCTAACGCAACCCCATCCCTATGGCCACAGGTTTCTCGGCTGCTGATGACTGGAATTTGTAGGCTAATGGTGATTACGGCCATACCGGACAGAGAATATCGGTTTAGCGATTTAGTCACAGGTATACGCAGATATCTAACAGACTTTGATATTATGAATCACGATGGGCTTTCCACCTATGACGAATAATTGTACCTACCTTAAGTATCAGTGCTCCAGAATACTTGAACCATCACCTGACAGGTACATGCTCCCCTGTGATCTGTGTAGGTTGCTGATTACTGGACCTGAAGTAACAGCCGTCTCGATGAGCTGATTGATTGTACTGTCTCGATCTCGGCATGATATCGCTCCAGCTCGCAAGACATTCCCAGCAGAACTCATGGCGGCATAGCGTACCTATCACTAGATTTAGAACGAATCAAGTGAGAATGCTGGTGAGGTGGCTCACAAGTCATGTGGAAGCAGCCTTGGCCTTTCTGTGTATTGACTCCGCAAGAAGGGCATTTCTTTGTGTTGGCATTTACCCAGTCTCGAGTTTCACGGAATCGAGGATCTCCATTCTCCTGCATGCTATCAAACTCTTCGCATGTCAAGTCAACATGCCATTTGACCTGGTGTTGGAAGCACATCTCGTAACCACATTCCTCACATGAGACGTGGTTGCTCTCGATTAGGTCATGTATCTGTCCATAGGAACAATTCTCGGCAAGACACCATCGAAAAGAAGGCAGGTTGCTCAAGGCCTCTAGCTTCAAGTAGTCATCGTATCTTCGAGCTCGTTAGACACTTATTTTCCTCATAAAGAATAGAAACAGTACTTACTTTGAAAATGTATCTTGTCTCGCATATAGTTTCACCTCGTCGTATTCAAGTCGGCGACCGCAATCGACAGAAGGGCAATCAAGCAAATGACATCCAGCTCTACCATGTTGATCAAGCTGACCCTCGATGTAGTTCTCCAAGCAACCACTGCAGAAGTCAACGGTGTGAGAACACCTCTGTTCAAGCTTGCGGGGAAAAGGAAGAACCTTCCACTTCCAGTCCCCATCAAAATCACCGCAAATGGTATCCCATTTTTGGAAGGTTTCACCAATTAAATCATAGATAGGTTCAGTGCAGATTGAACATTCGATTGGAGACTGCTCTCGTCGCAGAAGCTGTGTGAAGATGGGGACACGCAATACCTCGTTAGTACCATTCAGCTCGAGAAGCTGAAGGCGTTTGGAGTTCACATTGTGTGCTACACTCTCTTCTAGGGTCTGTAGTTCTGATATCGCAAGGCAGAATACTGGTTTCATAACACCATTAGAAGTAAGATGTTGATGAAGGCGCTTGGCGACCTGACGTGCTTCCAAATTTGGCTTCGGATCAAGGCTGTCGAGCATTGACACAAGATGTTGTGCTGTATCATATCTATTCCACAAAAGTTAATGTCTGAAGCTAGGTAACTCTACAAGCACTTACATTCTCAGTTTTTCGTCTGTATCCTGGACTTTCGTGAGTTTAAATAGTCTCTGTAAAGCCCCACCGTCCTGGAAAGCGATATCAGCCGAACAGACACCGCAAGGACATGGCATTAGAACTGCTGACCCTGAAATTTCCCACCAAGTTTCAGGTAGTCTCTGTATAGACTTGACAACAGATCCAAGATAGCAGACCAAGCAGATAGCAGTACTGCAGGTGATAGGCCGTGGGAGACTCGTGGGGAACTCGTCGACGAAAGGGTATAAACTATTGGGGTTGGCTTGTTCGAATCTCATCTTGTGGCAAACTGAGCAATGTCGCAATGACAATGAATCCAAATGTTGCTCGTCAAAGCACTCTTCAAAGGAATCAAACAGACATCGGGCCTCATCAGCACTGAGGATAGTGTCCAAAGGGCTCTTCACATCAGAAGCCGCACTCTCAATTTCGGAATTACATAATCCATCTTCTTGAAGTGCGTTGTGATTGCCATCAATAGACTGCGATCTCGATAGAAGTTTACTAATCCAGATCCCTCTTGGTGTTCTTTCTAGCATTCCTAGCGGATGCCCGACACTCTGCGCTCGCAGCTTATCAAGTTCATCTACCAATGCCTTTTTTTCGTTTAGACTTGCTTGCATATCAATATTCATTTTGCAGATTTTCTGTAGCCTGGATATCGATTCTTCAATCTTTGTCGCTAGTTGCAGGTTGAGGGCCTTGTTCTTGTCTAAAAGATCATTGACCGTGCTTTGCAAGTCTTCGATTTGCTGGTGCATTTGAATGAAATTGTTGACAGGACTGTCAGTCATGAACTCTGCAGATATGATTGGTGCCGAGAGGTGATCATCACAACCGAGCCAAGGAAGCTCAGAGAACCTCGGGATGTGTTTGCCAATGGCATGGATGGGATGCGGTAGCTGGCTCTGACTAGTATATACATCTGATTGAATTTGTTTGGAAGATGACATATCTAAGATGGTGGAACGTGGTTCATAAGATGCAGAGGAGCGGGAGTTTTGGTTGTAGGAATGTGTAAGAGGGTCAAGATGAGTGGTATCCACGGGAAGAGTCCCCGTTCTTATTGTCAAGACCAACGTCACAAGTGACAGCCTCTTCCAAATGTATTGATGGCCAAGTCCTACGTCTCGCGTTTGCGGGAATCTGTTGGCCGCTGTAGTTGGATAAATCTGGATGGATGACAGAGAGGTCGGCCTCCTGCATGTATAGCGGGGCCTTGAAAATGTAAATTGTCAAGCCAAGGCGAAGCTTGTTGGTTGAGCTCGAGGATGCATTTCAAACCCCGCACTAGATAACAATTATCAGAGTAACTTACGTGAATTACAATGGACAGGGTAAACTGATGTACCTTTGTGTAGCCGATATCTTTGTACTCCCGATGCCGGGCCACTACCGGACCTTGTCTTTATCAAGGGACTGATATTTTTCACAAAGATACGTATACATTACACAAGTCAAAGGATGAGATCTATTTGGCGCTGCTACAGATGCAGGCTTGGCTATGCAACTGGTTGGAGGTGTACTGCCTGGATCGTGTGATTGCGCCACCATCCTGCATTCGTACTGCCAACACACAATTGACTCGGGAGGCCTGCCAAGCGCTGAGGCCCAACATGCAGCTCCGAAACAAATACCTCATGTCGCCTCCAACTTGTCATCTTTCATGTTACTCCGCACTGCTGTTCAAACACTTTCTACAATGGTCGAAGTCAACAACAACAACAGCCGGCGATGCTGCAGAGTGTGCTCTACTTCTTTCAAAACCCATACCCAATTAGCAAACCATTGTTTAGATGCAAATCATGAAGCCAACCAGTGTTGTGAATACTGCGTCAGATGGTTTTGCAGCACAGAAGCCTTGTCCCAGCATAATGAAGCAAAGCATAGGACCTTGCCGGCGGTTATACCATCTCAAAACCAAGCGTTAAACGTCTCTGCACCTCAACCCCCACCGCCATTTCAATTCCAAGACCAAAACTACAAAGGGTTCTCACTACTAGATAATTCAGTTATATACGGCCGCCTCATTCGGAAATGCCATCCTTCGGAGCGCCTCAAAAAGGAGGGTTATGTCTTGAGGGAGGAATCTCCCGAGAACGCTCAACAAGCCTCTACCACGAAGCAAACCATTATGGCTACTCACCCTACCTCTCTCGAACCTAAAAGAAAGGCAGTTGCCCTAGATTGTGAAATGGCAGGGATAAAAAACGGTGAAAGCGAAATTATCTCTATCTGCGTGATCGATTTCTTCACTGGCGAACTTTTGGTCAATTCTCTTGTCAAGCCTCATGAGCCAATTATTGACTGGCGTACCAACATCCATGGTATAAGGCCAGCAACACTCGCTATAGCCGCATCCCAAGGACAAGTTCTCCGTGGTTGGGAAGCAGCACGACAAGAGCTACTTAAGCATATCAACACAGAGACAGCAATGGTTGGACAATCTCTCCAGCAAGATTTAAAAAGGCTTCGATTATCACATGGGAAGATTTTTGATACTGCTATTCTTACAGCAGAAGCGGTGTTTGGAGCGGGCGCTCCCTTTGGTCGCCGATGGAGTCTCCAATCCCTCTGTACAGACTTGTTGAAATTGCGTATTCGACAGGATTCCAACACTCACGATGCGTTGGAAGACGCTATGGCGGCACGAGAGGTTGCGCTGTGGTGTTTATGCTACCCTGACAAGTTGAAGAAATGGGCAAAGAGGGCACATAAGAAACACAAGGCTGAAAAAGCGAAACGAGCGGAGCGCAAGCGAAATAAACGGAGGAATATGTATCACTCAGCGCCTGTTCGCGACGAGGAGTGTGAGGATTTTGGATATTATCATGACTATGGTGACGAAGAGGATGATGAGATACTTCGATGGGAGGATGTGATAGACTGGGAGATGTGGCCAAAGTCTCCTCCCTCTTCTGATTAGCATTGCGAGACAAGCATGTTTTCTCCATTTAGGTTCCTGTTTTCTATTTTTTGTTCTGAATCGATGATTAGTTTCTGCTGTACCCAAATGTAAACCACAAGTCTTAACTGGAAGGAACTCATCTGTTGACTAGAGCTGTGTGACCCGTGAGAGAGTAGAAGCACTGTTCAGTAGTCACCGTGGTCTATGTGTAGGACTGTGCCTAGTTTTGAAGGGCGATGGCGTTCTGAACAAAATAAAATATGACAGACTCGATGTCGCTTCGGGGCTGGTTTAGGCCATGCAGTGATGAGTGAGAATTGACAGGAAGTTAGCTAGCCCAATGACAATACATGAAAATTCCAGATGGTAATCTAGAAGATATGAATAGTATGCACATCTGTATATATAAGCCTCCTCAATGAGACGACACGAGGAACTGATAAGACTGTTACCAAAGAAAATGTAGACTTCCAAGCTATACTTCCATTTCTACACCACGAAGTAACTTCTCCGCCCTAATCCATCGGCCCGGGTCAAAAAAATTCGGGTCATAAGCGTTCTCTTTCTCCACAACGGAATAATCCAAAGCAGTCTTCCCATGCACGTCATGCAGATTCACAGAGAGCTTTATATCCTGGCAAAGAAAGTTTAGGAAGTCCTTCAGCAGAGTTCCTGTTATGGAACTATGATGAAGAACGCTTCGACCCTGTGTATCCGAAGATCTTGAGTCTATGCCCCATTTTGCTAGTGTCTGGAGTACACCCACAGAGCATCGACGCGAAGTACCGACTAAATGCACCAAGCCCAACCCTTCTGCAGTGTTGAAGCAGGGGTCTGCTCCGTAGCTGAACAATAGTTCTAGCAGATCTTGGTCATCTTGGTGCGAAATAATGACATTGGCACTAGGAAATAATGCTATGGGCGACATTCCTGTGCTGTCGAGATTGTTGATGCCATTGCATCGTTCCAGGAGAGATCGGGCGACAGAAATGTCAACAACACCATGTTTTCTCAAGAGGCGATGAAGAGCATTCTTCCATTATCTGTCTTTCCAATTCAGGAAGGCTTCCATCTGAGTGTCCGGAATTGTGGTTGATATGTAAGTCGTAATCTCGGGCTTATTGTTCTTTATCTCTGGTTGACCTTAAGAGTTTTCGGGCGTTAGGAAATTAATTTTTTAGTACAGTTTTTCGAAAAGCAAATTAGGAGTAAGAAACTATTTGTTGAACAAATTTACTCATATTGGTCTTCTCGTTTCAATACAGCACTTGTATTGTGAATCATCGGGAGCGACGACAGCCAGGTTGTAAGTCCCCGATCAAGCAGGATACATCCACTCTATTATTTAAATTGCAGTTTGGACACAGTATGTCCAAACTGGGCCTCAAGGTTGTGATTCCACAGTGTCCCACATAGCTGTATGAAGTGCTTGTTCAACAACCATTGGTCGCCATCCGGGCGAGCGACCAAGGCAGATGCAACTCCCTATTAATGCTGCAAGAATGTTAGCCAGGCTCGAAATACTGCAGTAGCTATGGCAACTCCCTTCTTATTAGTTTAGAGGGATTTATCGTGTTTTGTCTTGAAAGGGGCCGCTGAACATTCATGTCGGCATTTGTCAGTAGATACACATTCTTGGCCCTGAGAAATCCTTCAAGATCTCGAATGTCAAACCAACTGGGATCCGATTGGCCTTGACTTTGTAATGGGACTTCATATACAGGCCGCCCTGGAACTGGGCTCCGAGGATGGGTTCGACTCGTGGTTCCAGCAAAAGAGGTGTTCGACGGTGGCGACGGTTTGGGATAATGAGTTCCAGACCCACCAACGCTCAGTAATGGGATTTCTTTCCATTCATCCATGCGAAGCGAAGAAACCTCCGCTTGCACTGCAGCTTCGAAATAGGAGGGGAGGCGCTCCCGGCTCAGCAAACTGAATAGGAAGCGAAACTTTCTTCGGAGGTCGTTGAGGTTTACTAACGGATCGCGTAACGAAAAGTACCCGTGATATGTGCATGCGCGGCGAAGTTGGCGAACGAAAAGAGGAATCTCAACCAAGGCTGTGTCGGTAGTGTCGAAAAGCAATGGAGATCCCGGGCATAAAGGCATCGGAAAACCGGCGAGATCTATGTTGATACGGGGGCTCGGGGTGGGTTGTGCCATATACATAGGAGTTAGAGAGGAAGACAGGAGTCTCTGCCTTGGAATGGGCGCTGCTTTCTGAGTCGACGAGCTTCCATGGCGGTCATCATTGAATTCTGGGATGTTCGTTTTGGCAAGATCTTGAGATCTGACCAATACATCACGTAATCGACATTGGAGACTGGGATTCGAAGTAAGCAATCCGCTTTTAGTCAAGTCATCTCCAAATGAGACGATGATGGAATTCATCTCATTTATTGCTGCCTCAAGCTGTTGGATTTGGGCTTTATCTTTTGCCGAGCTTGCTTCCTGACGGTCTCGAAAGGCTTGCTGTGCACGTCGAACCTGGTCCCGCCGTCGCTACATCAGAATGAGATTTAGTTTAAAAGTGTCACCGAAGATGTATATGACGATAGGTTGCCTAACACGTACCTCATCCGGATCTTGACTTGATGGGTTACCCTCGCTTTTCCGCGGTCTGCCACGTTTCCGCGTCGGCGGATCCGCCGAATTTGGCGCTTGACTCCCCTGATTAGTTGAGTGGTGCCCTGTGGAGGGGTCTGACGAAACGGGCAGAGTCGTTGGGGCCATGTGCACCACATCTGCACCGGATTCTGGGGTGTTTTCGTCCGATCCATCATAGAAAAGTTGACACCTGTCAGCTGTCTGAGTTGATTGCTGAATGGGTGTTTCAGGGAACAAGTAGGAGGCTGCGGAGAGCAGCGAATCCAGGCCCTCAGCGGCCGAGAAATCTGCTGCTGAAAGATTGCTCTCGGCCATGGTTTGCTTGATCCAATCTAAGGCGATGATGGGGATGATGGTAAATGGTGGGGATAACGCAGTCAACGATAAATGCGGGGAAAGAGTCGGAGATTCAATTGCACCGAGTTAATGACTAGCTTAGTAATAGAGACTTGGATCGCGGCTATACCCACATAGGTATCGATAGAGATAAGATACTCTACTTATCTATACTAATTTTCAAGAGTTATATTTCTCAAAGGCTATAGTCTTTTTGAAACTTGACCTTATTTAATTCATACTATAGTATAGTATATAGGAGTTTAAAAGTATAATATTTATTTAAATGCTAATTTAAAAAAAGGTAAAATAATATCATATTTACTATACATCTTTATAAATAAACGCTGGGACTTTAAGGTAATGTTTGAGTTATTATTTAGATATATTATTTATAGTTAAAGCTTGTATCGAAGAGATTAGCTAAGCAGACAGAACCGAGACCAGAAGGCAGAACCAAGAAGTCAAGCGCCATCTCCCCAAACCCACTGACCATCGACTCTTGAGAGCGTTCCTATCTTCAGGCCAGATCAAAGCTTCGACTTTGAGCGAAATGCATTTACCCGCTCCTTGGCAGCCTCTTTCCTCTGCTCATTGTCAACTAACATTTGGCGCTCTCTGGTCTCTTCTGTTTCGTGTCCTTCAGGTGACAAGTATCCCATGCTCTCGCGATACATCTCTGCTTTGAGCAGGCCATATATGCCCGTCTGGCCCTTCAGGATCAAGTCCCTCTCGCGAACGAGCGCCAGTACCTCCTCCAACCCGCCCAGTACGTCGGCCAGCCCAGTGGCTAGCGCCTCCGGCCCAGGAAACCGGTGCGCCTCGAGCACCAACCTACGATATACCTGTGGACTCGACAACTTTTGTCGGAACACGGAGCTCATGGGCGGCTTAAGATTGGCGCCGAATTCAAGCTCATTGAGGCAAGCAAACCCCTTTGTAGGGTTCATGACACGGTAGTCATGGTGCATGGCGAGCATGAGGCCACCTGCGAAGGCATGTCCATTAACTAGCGCCACCGTTGGCATGGGGTAGCTGAGAAGGCGGCGGAAGAGTGCATATAACGAGGAGCTCCAAAAGCCTGGTGTCGAGTGAGCGTGCTCCAGGTCAAGACCGTTGGAGTAAAACTTCGGGATGCCTGACGTGGTAACGACCACGCCAGGTGGGTACCCGCCAACTTCCATCATATCCAGTGCATCGAGTACGGCCGAGCAGAGAGGCTCCCTCAGCCGGTTGTCTGGTGGCGACGTGAAGGTCAGGAGGTAGACGGCGGTGGATGGCTCGATGCAGACCACCGATCCACCGTGCTGACCTTTCAGGGCTGGGATCTGGATTGAAAAGAGTGTTTTACCTGGCATGGAGGACATGATGTATGATGTTCGGCGTTATGAGAGGCTCAATTGGGTCAATGCTTTTGTATCTCAAGTAATGCCGAGTATGAGCCGGCACCATCTCGGCCTCTGATTATTATTAATTATATATCAGAAGAAAGCGACTCGGCCCTCGGCCCGTCTCATGTATAGTCTCATGGCAACATAATTTGCCGAATAACAGCAAATCAAGTCAAACTTGTCATTTTCTTCGGTCTGATTGAGTAGTCCGAATGGACTAAATCTAGTTATTATTAGGGTTTAAAATTCCCATAGGTACCTAATAATAGCTTAATGCCTAGTTACCTAGGTATATAG